>RHDR01000056.1:0-80792 GCA_009806295.1 Davidsoniella neocaledoniae | reverse complement strand
AAAAAAAAAAGAAAAATTTAAGTAAAAAAAAAGCATGGTGGTTTCGTCATAGTGTCACATTAGTTGGAAAAAAAATTATCATGTTCCTTGTCCTAGCCATGTGCTTTCGACGATTTTTACTTTAAAACTCCAAAGGGCAGAAAAGTACCAGAATTAGCTTCAACAGTGCACTTTAGAAAATACAAGATATAACCTCAACCAAGTGAGCTGAATCTGGGACTTCAGCGCCATCATAGCAGCATCCAATAGGATGACAGGAGACAAAGTTAGCCAAGTAGTAGTTCATAGGAGCTAGGGCCGTAGTCGAAAAAAAAACAAACTGCTTTAGTGACGACGATGCCAAAAAAGGCTGAGTTCCTCCAATGATCCTGAAGCGTTGTCAGTTCGCTTTGGTGCGACATTGACTCGGACATCGGAAAATATCGCTACTAACACATATGTTTTCCAACACTATAGCCTCGCAAACAGCACAAGATTATTATCCTGTTTTCTTTTATCTCTGATGTATCACATGTGTCCTGTAGCGGACTCAAAACATGGATCTCGTGATTGATGCAGACTTGGACAACGCACCAGAAACGAGACGCAAGAGACGGGGCTTTCTGTTTCTTCCCTTGTTTCTTGGATTATTTCTTGGGCAGCTACCAGCCCGTAAGTCTACAATGCTACATGCTTCCAAACAAATCAAATCTCACATTTTCTCACCCGCATATACACGTGCATATGCAGCATTTCTGCGTGGACACCACCAGTCCAGCTTACATACATGGGTCAACGCTTGTGGTCTCGACATAGCCTATTGGATGTCCTACCTCGCACCAAAGAGCTACCAACGAGATTGTACGATGACACCGATATGAGAGACGGCGTACTTGACCACTAATGGTACGCTTGCTGTCTGGTGCCGACTATTCTCATAAGCCCTAATAAAGCAGGCTTTATTTGTGGAGTCGCCATATTGTAGAAGATAAGATTTACAATACAAGACTACCCATATCTTACGTTGGAGCAGCTGTCGGCTGACGACATATGGCTTTACAGGCTATATATTGATCGATATAAACAGTAGTATCTTGCTTGTCATCTTATATGTTGAAGATGGAGACTACATTCCTCTCGCCATCTAGCTTGATAGACCAAGACATGTACTACCCGGCTATCAACTCAACATCCTGGCCGAGGGATAGAATAACGGACGACGTGATGACAAAATCCTTGTTATGTGTTGTGTATAAGTGCAACCGGTTGTAGAACGGTGTCTTGCTAGCAACTTGCACCTTGCCAGCTCGCTTGGCTGTGACTACCTTCACTATTTTTTCTTTTCTTTTTTTACTAGACAAACATATGCGTATTACCTAAATACGCATATGTACATGGTTTTGGAGAATCTTTCGCCAATTTGAAATAACACATCTCAACGTATGCTACATATGCGTGTCTGCCCGATTCACCAGTCACCGCAGCTTTGTGTTAGGAACAACACTAAGACCAACTAGAAGCAACACAACAACTGGCACTATGTAGTTTCTCTAGCAGCCAAGACTTGCAGCATCAGGTCACATCACGTTTGCAGATATCTAGACCTCCTGTTTCACTTACATCAATAGCCCCTCTCACAACTAGTATCACTACTTACTACCGGTGGCATCGAAGATAGAAGAAACAAAAGATATGTACGCCCCACCTATTCATCTTGATGACTTCGTTACTGTGCTCTAAGAAGTACATCAGCTTGGATGGGTTTACGCCTATCGTTGCGGGAGGATCTAAAGTCTAAATCAGGTTCTGAAAGTGCATAAAGGCCTAAGAACCTAAGGATTCCCGAGAACTATAGTGGCTATCTTGGATCATTCTTTCGGTTGCCTTCGCCCGTTTATTTTTATTTTATTTTTCCTTGTTAGAGACCTATCATGACGATATAACGTGGTATGTCGCATATAATTCTAAGACAACAATGTTCGATACAGGACTCTATCCTAAAGACAACGAATATCTAGTTGTAAGTTGTACACATAGCTTCCAAATATCTGAAATAGGAATGGTTTGTGGTAGCCATTAGACTGACGGAGACCTCATCGAAATAGGCTAGCCGCTAAATATGTAGCTCATGGTCTTTAAATAACTTTACTAGTTATACGTGATCAAATGTTATATTATTCGGTGGCGTATTTTAGATTTCTAGATAAGATTAAAGATGGCTTCAGCTGAATAGAAGAAAATATAAAAGATATATATTATTCTAAATTGCTAAAAGGGACAGCTTGAATATATGGAATGTCATCTCTCTGAATCTCCCCCCCCCCAGAGAAAATTCCGCTCTTTGTCTCTACAGCCGAGTCATATAAGAAAAGGACTGGAGAAACGGCCCATAATATGTCCTAAAGTTGCCGACCCGAGAGCAACATTTAAGACCTTGACTTTAGTAAAAATTCGTACCTTGGTTTCTGTTTGCCGTTCTATCCCTTGATTGGCGTTGATATATTCTATAGCTAGTTTTACATACTGAGGGCCACTGACTCTCTACAAATCAAGATTTAGAAATCAAAGATGCAATTAAAACTTATATCTAGGGATATCATAGAGGAAAGACAAAGAGCGGCACAGAGGGGCATAGCCATAACGATCAACCTGCAAAGACGCAAAGGTATATGAGTATTGTATATTCTCATTAACTTTGAAGGCTTGAGCGTACAATTATACCATGCTGACAATATAAACTAAGATTTTTACTACCGTTTAGTTCGTAGTTTAGTCGAAAATCGCTTTAACAATCATAGCTGAACCACTGGGTAAGATCCTATTGCTTCATGCTAGAGAGAATTCAATGTTTATGTCCTCTTTGCGTAGCTTTTTTCCTATTAGTGGTTTGTTCCTTGAGAAGAGAGGCAAATACACATACTAGTTATCTGTAGTATACATATTTACAAACTACTCGGAAGAGGAAATGGTCGAAAAATGCGAAGAGACCAAAAGAGAGGCGTGTGCTTTGCTTGGGGTTATTGGTAGGGGTGAGGGGCGTGTAAGCGAGGTACATAATGAGAGAAGAAATCAAGTCAAGAATTTAACAACAAAAACGGCAACAGTGCTATTATCTGTATTCTGTATGTAGTTTTTCTGTATCTCCATTCTATTTTTTTCTTGTGCCGTCCACTCCATATACTCCTCTAGGTGTGGCACTGATAGGCCACGGCGATGTTATCTCAACAGTCTAGAGCCGTTTCGGTGGGTACGAGTAACAACTGTATGCTGGAGTGTAAAGACAGGTAGCGAGCCAGCATCGAGCAAAACACGGCGTTTAAGTAGTAGGAGCAAGTACCGGTACTAGTTATTTTCAACAGAGAGAAGACTAAGAAGAGGAGGGGGGTGTGTTGTCGAGGGCCTACAAACAGTCAAGTCAATGGACAAAGCAAAAGAAACATAAGGCACTACAAGCAAAGGTTCGAAGAGTATAAGAACCTGAATGTGCGCTCCCTTTCGTCAGTACATCGAGAACAGACTCGTTCATCATCATTCTCCCTCCCCTTCAACTCTGGTATACAGATTCCTATTCTTGACTTAATAGTCGTATCTCATATTGCTTCTTTCCCGTTCTTTCTTCCCTCTCTTCACTATGACTTCCAAGACTAACGGCCGCGGTGGTGGCATGGGCAGTACGCTCCGCAACGAACTTGTTGCTGCCATTGCTGAATTCTGCGGTACTTTCATGTTCCTCTTCATGGCCTTCGCCGGCACCCAGAATGCCCTCAACTCGTCACAGAACTCTGCTGGCACCAATGGTCCCAATGTCCCTACTTTGTTGTACATCTCGTCATGCTTCGGTGTGTCTCTGGCCGTCAACGTTTGGGTCTTTTACAGAATCTCTGGTGGCATGTTCAACCCAGCTGTAAGTGCTATTTTATATTCCCATAAACCTGCAATCTTATATATCCAATGTTTTCTTTCGTCTCCTTTAACATGCTGCCCGTCTATCAAACCAAACCCTGGCATTTTTTAAGTTCTATCTTTGTTAATGCTCACGGACCTTCATCAACTTCCTTGGCCCCTGCTCTACTCTTCTCTCTTATTCATTCTGGAACACTTACACTGACCGGTACATTACTATTTTCTCTTGTGTCAACAGGTCTCCATTGCCCTAGCGCTCATTGGAGCCATCACTCCTCTCCGCTGCGCAATTGTTATCGTCACCCAGCTTATAGCCGGCATCGCAGCGGCCGGTATGGCAGATGCCTTACTACCCGGCCCGCTAGCCGTAGCCAACACTCTTGGTACCGGCGTCTCCAAGGCCCAGGGCGTCTTCCTGGAGATGTTTCTGACTGCCCAGCTGGTCATCGTCGTATACTTTCTAGCCGTTGAGAAGCACAAGGCCACTTTCCTTGCTCCCATCGGCGTTGGTATGAGTGTTTTCATGGCCCATATGGTCGGTGTCTATCTGACTGGCTGCTCAATCAACCCTGCGCGTGCTTTGGGCCCTGCTGTCATTGCAGGCTTCCCTGGCTACCACTGGATCTACTGGCTGGGTCCTATCATGGGCGCTCTACTCGCCTATGCTGTGTACAAGGTGCTCGTCATTCTTCAATATGGCAGTGCTAACCCCGGCCAGGATGGATACGATTGGGAGATGAGCGCGCTGCAAGAGCAGTGGCTTCTTCATAACAGCACTCACAAGGTCGGACCTCCCTCAACGGCTGATGGCTCTGTTCCCGTCCAGCGTCCGTTGAACCCAGCAGCTATGCACGAGGTGTAAACCTGGGTAGGCTCACAACAATCAGCAATCTGGCCATTGTTTACATTGAAACTCAATGCGTCTTTGTGCTGAGCGCAACTTTGTGCTTGGATTTTCTGTTTCTGGGCGTCGGACACTCAGTATCAAACACTTAGACATGCAGGTCAGGTTCGGTTTGCATATATATGCAATATAACTCCCAGAAGGATATTTGGGAACTGGTTGTCTACTTTGGGTCATCTAATGCGAAGCAGCAAGTTTCACTGTAGACAGCTGCGTGTGCCCTCTTGTCTCCTTTGATCCTCTACATTCCTACTACGACACATTAAACCCATCTCATGTCTTCAGCACCTCTCTTCTTCCCTTTAACGACATATCATTCATCTTATGAACAAGTGCTCGGACACTTCTTCTCTTTCACTTGCAGCCTGTGGTTCCCAAAATGGTCAACGCATGTTGTTTCTTCTTTTGCTCTTCTTGTCTGTGTATTGACTCCCCTTTCCTTTGATTCGAACAATGGTGTTCGAAGTTGCATAATGGGCCGGCCAACTGTGTCGGCGACGCATGTGGGGGCAGATGACGATAGTCTTTTTCTTCTTGTTTTTGTTCTCAGGGTTACGCTATCCGGGAGGCAGGGGTCGTTTGCTCATGTTTTGAGCCTTTGTCTTGTCTTTGCCCTTTTACGACACAGTTGACAACTAGCAGCCTTTGTGTTGCGATGTCATCCTGACTGTCTATAAATTGGCTAGATGTTAATGGGACAGAGACACACTGTCCTCTGGGATGCTTGTATATCGGTTGTTGGTATACCGCCCGGTTTGCATTGTATTAATTTGTATAGTTATGCTCTCCTAATCAAGATATATTTCATAACTATGCCTGTTCGCCTACCTATAAAATGTACGAAAAATGGCATGTTTTCTCATTTCTGACTGCAGCCGATGCGGTCTATTCGCGGTCTAGACACTCATTCCTGACGAGAATGTTAGAAGAAAACAACGATTGTTGTTCGATATAGTGCCGCCCATCAATTCTGGTCATGAGACATCGGAAACATCCTTTATATGTCGGCTTGCGGCGTGTGATGTCTCGATTATTATCAAGGTCAAAGCCAGGCACTATGCCACGTATATAAAGTGTAGCCGACAGCGAAACTACGCCGTAGAGTTTCAGGCCAGACATTCCATGCCAAATGGCGCTCTGTCCAAGGCAAGTAACGATTTATATGAAGCCAAAGACATGTCGTTGTGAGATCTCTCATAAGGCTTAGGGTTTGTCTGGGAGGTGAAAATAAGACTGCGGGTCTATCATCATAGTGACGTGATGATCAACATCAGAGCAGGAGTTGCAATCAATCAAGGCTCGTGCCTGAAAAAATACACGCGACGAGGCTCAAAGCTCCAGGGAACAAGTGCGACGTACAGATATAGAAGATGTGCAGTTCAGAATCAGTGCTATCTAAGGCACATCACTCTCCGCAGGATGATTATGTATGATGTCCAACGCTTCTATGAGGAAAAAAAGCAAGGCTCACACTCTAGTGTTGAAGATGTCTGATAAAAAGAAGGAAACTTTCAGCTTTTCTCATGGAAATTAATGGCTTGACTCGTGTAACTGCGCTGGAGTTTAAGGATTATAGCAGCTGTGGCAGCTATTTTCCAGGGCTTGAAACATATTGGTTAGCTTCTGTTTCTAGGCTACTCAACGGAAAGGATAGGGCCATTTGTGCTTTGTTTTTCCTGATTTATCTTTCCTTTT
Source organism: Davidsoniella neocaledoniae (assembly GCA_009806295.1). Taxonomy (NCBI): domain Eukaryota; kingdom Fungi; phylum Ascomycota; class Sordariomycetes; order Microascales; family Ceratocystidaceae; genus Davidsoniella; species Davidsoniella neocaledoniae. Next base: position 74,311 of record RHDR01000056.1, on the reverse strand, counting down.
AAGGGGTTGAACTCAATTATGGAGTCCTTTCCTGCCTAACCAATCAATTGAATAATTGCTACACCACTCTAGATAAGTCTCAAGACAACCATCAAGACAGCTCTATGTTAGTAGAAAATTGATAAATTGAGATATTCAATTATGCGAAAGAGAAGGAAAAGAGAAAGATCTTCATATCTAAACTTTCTAGACTTATATAGTCTGGGAGGCGGTTTTCCGGATCAAGTAATATTTTTGTAATTATTGAAGCCTAGACAAGGCCCTCCATATATGAGCTGGCAATTGGTTGGGCCAGGCCAGTTATTAGTGGACATAGGTATACACACATATGTAACATGGAATCTATAAGTAGCTATCCTGTAGGTTCCAAGATAGTTATAGTATCACTGACTATGTCATCAGCCTAAGCTTAATTCTTTACCTGGAGATATACTCAAAAACTCTCCCGTTTTATTCTACCTTGTTACTATCACCATCATGACCTCACCATGCCATGGACTCGAGCCCCGCGAGGACCTCGACATGCTGGTGGTTGGCGCTGGCATAAGTGGTATCAATAGTGCATACCGCCTGCGTGAAGCCTTCCCAACCAAATCTATGGCTATCTTGGAAGCTCGCCCGACAATTGGCGGCACGTGGACCTTCTTCAAGTATCCTGGCTTCCGATGTGATTCCAATATGGTATGCTATGGTTTCTACTGGCACCCATGGCCACACCTCGATGCCGTAGTCAAGGGAGATGTTATTGCCGACTACATAAAGGAGGCTGCGGAGCAGAGCGGCCTGATAAAGAAGGTCCGCCTAGGACACCGCATGACAGCCGCCAACTGGAACTCTGCAACTGATCGCTGGGAGGTAACCGTCGAAGTCGCCGAGTTCGAAGATACAGACCCGCAGCGTCGCACAGCCACACCACCAACCACGTACCTTCTCACGACCAAGTTTCTCATGGCTACGACCGGATACTACAGTTACGAGCGCGCCCTCGACTCGCCCGTTCCCGGCATCGCTGACTTTGGCGGCACCGTTGTACATCCCCCAGTGGTGGCCACAGGATCTAGAAACCGCGGGTAAGCGCATTGCCCTGGTGGGCTCGGGAGCTACGGCTGTGACATTGTTCCCCGTGTTGGCCGAGACGGCTGAGCATATCACACTTGTACAGCGCAGCCCCTCGTACATCCTGGACATCAGACGTCGTAACCCCATGGTAGCAATGTTTAAGCGCTGGCTACCACTACAATGGGCCCATAGCTTGGGGTGGTACAATGCTGTTGTTGTCGAAAACGGCTTCCGATTGTTGGCTCTGCATCTTCCCGAGAAGGTTAAATCCATTATCAAGGATTCTGCTAAGGCTATACTGGGAGATGACTATCCAGGCGATGTCCACTTCACTCCTAACTACGAGCCAATGACGCAGCGGACGTGTATGACCCCTGATGGCGAGTTTTTCTGGGCCTTGAAGCGGCCTAACACCGAAATTGTCACCGCGCATATCGATACGGCCACTAAGACTGGTCTTAGATTGAAAGACGGCACCGAGATCCCCGCCGATATCATCGTCACTGCTACGGGAATGTATGTGCAGGTTCTCAACGGTATCACGCCTTCTATCGATGGTAAGCCCTTGATCTTTCAAGACCATTTTGCCTGGCGTGGTTGCATGCTGGAAAGCGCTCCCAACATTGCTATGATGATCGGATACACCTCGTTGACTTGGACTACTGGTATCGATAAGATGGTCGAGATTATCATCAATGTGATCAAGCATATGGATAACATTGGCGCAACCCGTGCGATTCCTGTAATGGATTGTAACCCTGATGATTTAAAATCGCAGCCCGTCATGTATTCAGAGGCTTCTTATGTGATTGCGTCGGCTTCTAGAATACCTAAAAGTTGTCATAAATCACCGTGGTATGGCAGATGGTCTCTGATCTGGGATTGGTGGCAGAGTGTTGTTGGAGACATTCACCAAGGCATGTCTTACCACGTTCCAGACAAGAAAAATGATTGATTTACTAGACTGCAATTTCACGGTACTTTTTTTACTTATAGATACATCAGTGTTAGGATTAGGTGGTACAAATATTATTGATGCTAATTTCATGTTGATGTCATTGACTCGTTACTGAGTTTCAGATAGAAGCAAACCTCCCCAAACTCCAGATTCCTTATATTCCAAGATGACCTTGTTCTTCCCTAACCTGCGATATTGACTGAAACTCTATTCAAAAATGAGAATCCTCTACCGGCCAACACGGATGACACCCGCAGCCATAAGCTTCTGGATCTTGGTGCGCACACCAGGGTTGCGCATGTGCTCCTGGAGAGCAGCAGGGTCTCCCTGTGCCTGCTGGAGGATAGCGTTCATGACGGGGTCTTGCATGATGCTCATGATATCGGGATCGCGCATGATACGCTCGCGAGTCTGGGCCTCGGTCTCGCCGTCACGGGCAGAGTACATGGCGGAGTATGACTTCTGCATCTGGGTCTCGATCTCACGGGCGTTGGCGCTGGCGTGGTGCTCGGAGTCAACAAGAAGAGCCTCTTCACAGGCATCGACTGACTTGGAGTACTCGCGCATGGTGAAGAAGGCCTGGGCCTTGCGAATGTAGGCACGAATGAACTTGGGGTCGATCTTGATGGCGGCGTTGCAATCTTCGATAGCCGACGGAAGCTCTAGCAGCTTGGCGAAGGCGGCGGCACGGTTGCTGTAACCGCGAGGGTCGGTGGGAGCACGCTTGATCATCTCGCTGTAGGCGGTAACAGCACCGGGCCAGTCTGACTCCTTGAACTTGGTGTTGCCCAGAACACGGGCCTCCTCGGCCTTCTCAGGGTCGATGTAGGCAAGACGAGCATCCTCAATTAGCTTCTTCTCGGCGGCGCGCAGTTTGCTGACAGTATCGGGAGTGCGGTGCTCCATGAGAGACTTCTTGTAGTTGTCAATAGCCTCCTGCATCTTACCCAGTCTCTCGTAGGCAAGACCGATACGGGCGTAACTCTTGGCAATCATCTTGAAATCGGCGAAGACCGCACGGCCTTCCTCAACGGCCTTGGTGCAAGCGTCTACACAGGCCTGGAAATCGCCCTTCTCGAAGTTGGCAGCGCCAAGGTTGTTGAGGTAAGTGATATCCTTGTACAGTTCCCAAGCCTTGGCGTAGTGAGCAATAGCGACATCAAAGTTGCGCTTCTTGTAGTTCTCAGTGCCCAGGGCCTTCTCTTTGTCAGCGGCTTCCTTCGCCCGCTTCTTCTCCAGTGCCTCCTCGTCAACTTCCTCCACGGGTTCTGGTTCGGGCTCGGCGGCCTTAGGAGGAGGGGGAGGAGTGGCCTTCTTAGGCTCGGGAGCGTCGCCCATTGGAATATCGACAGTCTCGGCGCCCTCGGGGGCGGAGTCGCGCACATCCATTTCAACACCCATAGCAACACCAAGAACCTGAATCATGCGAGGATCACTGAACAGGTCGGGCGAGCCCTGAGGGTTGCTCTGGAGTTGCTGGATCTTGGCCATGAATGAGGGGTCAGAAAGGTAGCTGGCAGTTTTAGGGTTGGCAGCCAACTTAGCGATGAGGTTGGGATCGCTGAACATCTGACCCAAGCCGGGGACAGCACCGCCAGCCTCTGCCTCCATGGCCTTCTTGACGGAATCAAGACCGGATTTGAGCTGGGCATTGTTGGGGTCAATCTTGAGACCCGCCTCATATGCGTCGTTGGCGCCAACTAGATCGCCTTTGCCGTGCAGAGCAGTGCCCTTGCGGCCCCAACCCTTGGCCCAGTCGGGCTTCAGCTCGGTGGTCTTGTTCGCATCGCCAAGGGCATTGGTCCAGTCCTTCTTGGAGGCGTAGGCGGCTGATCTGTTGGAGTAGAGAATGTGGTTGGAAGCGTCGAGAGCGATAGCTTGGGTGAACTTTTCACTGAAGCACGATAGTTAGCATATGTAATGGGTAGTATTGGGAAGTTGAGCCATGGTGCCTTGTGTGACATGACGCGCCAGTGCCTTTTCTGCCCCTCCATGGCAGGTTGGCATGGAGAATGCGAGGGGTAAAAACATCTGAGCACATAGCGAGCGAGATGTCGAGGAAGAGGAGATAGCAGGCAAGATTAAGAAGACATACATAGCCTCATCGAAGTCTTTAGCCGCGATGGCCTTGTTGCCAAGGGCCTTGAGCTCATCGGCAGTCGACATTTTGGGGAAGTAATAGTGATATCAACGCTGGGAAACTAGATGGAAACACAAGAATAACGCAGCGAGGAATATGCTGTGTTAAAAATTATAGACGAGGGGTATTGTAGAATGGAAGATACAAACTAGAAGAGAAAAAAAAAGAATTTTATTAGTGTTAGATACGAGAAGAAATGGGGAGCACGGAATTTGGACGTACAAAAAATACAGGCTCGACCAATTTATGTTGTTGGTGATTGCATTTGTAGAACCTTCAAGATTCTATTGTCTATGGAGTTGGGCAATAGCGGTTCACCATCGTGAATTCTAGGTGCTTCTATGAGGTTGCGCCCTCTAATTGGCCAGCGTACAGGGGTCCATGACTTTTCAGGCTTTTTATGGCTTTTTATGGGCCCGTGCACACTGCTCTTAGGGACGGCTTCGTGCAGTTGCCCCACTTGTCTTACCGAGCGCTCTACATACATACATACACATAAAAAGCCGCTTTAGGTTCAGATTAAGATATCAATGGCATAATAAAGCTATCTCTCGAGTCTTCATGGCTTTTATTAATTGACTAGAATAAAGTTAATGATTATCGGCATTGTGACGTGGTTATTCAAGCCTTTCAGTCTCAGACTCTATGAGGGCCTTGTCGAAGAACACTGCTCCTTTTTTCTACATGCAAATCACGTGACCCCGCTCCAATAGCAAAAAAATGTTTCCCACCGAACGACATCATCGGGTGGACTTTGTAGCCCAAACTAGCGATTACTAGATAGAGCCTTGCCCGAATTCTCAGCCTCATCACTATACCTGAGCAATCCTGCATTGTGAACTCCAGTCTTCAAAACCACCTTCGACACGTCTTTTCCTCTCTTTTTTTCTGAATCTCATAACACATCACAATGTCCATGTTTGGTTTCGGTCAGCGCCAGCCCTCGTCGGCTGAGAAGATTGCCATGGTTGAGTCGGAGTTCCGTCTGCACATCAACATTCTGGACAGGTACGTATCGAGTTTGAGATGAATAGGTTTACCCGGGCTGGCCATCAAAATCGTATGCTAACAGTCCTTTCCACAGAGTCACCCGTACTTGCCAAGTCAAGTGCCTTGACCAGGAATTCCGCGAGGACTCTCTAGCTAAGTCTGAGTCGACTTGCCTGGATCGTTGTGTTGCCAAGTTTTTCGAGACTTACATGAAGGCTTCTGAGACCATGCAACAGAAGCAACAGGAGGCTGCTGCTCGTGGTCTTCCTCGCATGTAAAAATAAAGCCAAACAAAATCTTGAATAAACAAGAGATACCCTTTCTTACATTACAATCACCTGGGCGCACTGTTCCCGACCTGTATAAAAGAAACAATCGACATGGTACCAACTACTCTCTCTAACAGAGGGTTATCTGAAGAGCTTTTCAGTATCGGGAAGCTATCTTTGCACCTGGCTCATCTGGCCGTCTGAGCACTCTCCAGCTCTTTGTAACATTAGACATTTAATAATGATCAGCTATTTAAAACAACAAATTTCTGGGTATTAATATATTGATAAACTTGAAAATGCTTGGCTACTTCTGGCTGCGGAGTTTTGATGATACATTGTAGCTCCTATCATAGCTAGGAATTGCGATAAATATGGGATATCTAAACTGCATACATTATGACTACTATTCTTGAGTTAACATGGTGCAACTACTGTGATTTGCTTTCTGTCTGTAGAATATTAGGACCTGTCCCAATACCAGTGACCGATCGGACAAGCCAATGTATCCAGCTTTCCTGTTCGAGCTGTGATCTTAGTTCGTCAGCCCGTTTTTCTAGCCGAACAACTTGCTGTCTGAAATGTTCCACTCCACTTTCAACGTCATGCACCTTATTCTCGAGACCATTCATCTCGTAATCCAAACGCGCTAGCAACGTCTCGAGGTCTCTGATGCTTTCTATGAGTATAGTCCTCTCTTGTGTGATGATGTCATTAGACGAAAGAACCATGTGGTCATAACCTTCAGTGACTTGGTCACGCAATGCTCGTATCTCCTGGTCTTCCTGTGTGAACCGGGACTCAAGTTCACCAAGTCCAGCAAGAGTTTCTATGGCCCAGGGTTGCAACTCAGACTTGATCCCTTGAACATCGCGGCAAAACACTCGGGCGATTTCGATCAAGCACCCCGTTTCTTGAGAAGAAGGTACAATATCAAACATGGGTGCGACTTCTTCCCAGCGAAGAATAGCATCTGTAGCTTCAGAAAACGAAGATCTCCGCGGCCATCGTGCTATATGACGTGGAGGCCGCTCTGTTGTGACATGGACACTATGGCGGCGTATGAATTTTTGGGTGCGTGACGATACTGCATCTGCCTGTTTAAGCCATTGAGCCCCATGATTATGGTTTCCTGTTGTTGTATCAATGACTCTCGGACTTTTGCTTTCAGACTCGCCAACCAAACTTGCTGATCGACTGCTGTCGAGACCCTTTTCAATCGGTGTTTCGCTGTTGATAGGATCTAGCTGGTTTTGACGGGCATCGGTAGGTTTATCAGGTCGCGTATTCGACAAGTATATCTCCGGTGTTCTATTCCAAGTGAATGCTCTGCCAGGTCCGTTGAATCCAGGAACCAGAGTAACTGGAGAGGCGACCACAGGATCCAAGCTTTCCTCTTTGCCAGATTTAGCAACACGACGAGAACCTCCCACAGCATCTTTGATGCGCCCTCGAGCATCACTCATTCTTCCAGTCACAGACTTGAAGCGTGTCTTTTTCTCTCGATTCTCGTTGGGACTATCCTGGTTCACACTATTTGGGGAAAAAGGTGCAGCAACAGCAGTTTGTGCGATGACACGATCATCTTTGCTAGTAGATTCTAAGTCTTCACTCAATGGGACGCTACTTGTTCGTTGCGAAGCCAGGTTCAGAATTATTTGCTGTTGCTCCTTTTCTTTAGCAGCCATCTGAGCGCTGCCGATTTCAGCGCGTTTCTCGTGTGTAGTTTCGACAGTCGAGCGCTTCGCTTTGCCAAACCATAGCCATTTTGAAGTTTCGCCATAGGCAAAGTCCACAAACTTTCCAATGTCTAAAGTTTCGATTTCACTGATGCCTTTGTCGCGTCCAGCTACCATGCCCATAACAATCTCGCCTCGTTTGCCTCCTATTTCAGCAACGGTTGACTTCACTGCCCTCGGGACTGCCCATCCCTCGTTAGCTGCAGCTTTAGCAGTTACGCTTTGCAGTCTGAACAACGTATCACGGTCAATTATTCCGGTTCGCTTCATCTTCTGGTACTTTTGGAAGTGCGAAACTCCGCGCATTGTGCCCTCGATCTCAAAGGCATCCTTAGGTACAGTGGCCCCAGCGGAGTTTAGGCGATTTCGTGCTCCCATCAGAGTACCAAGAAGGGCTGAGACTGTTGTAGGTCCGAGTATTCCATCGGATGGTTCTAGGTTGTAGTATTCAGCACCGATATCTGTCCACCAATCACTGATAGCCCTCTCCGTTATATCGCAGAGAAGGCCGTCAATGTATATAGGCTGTAGCTCACCAAACACCACAAGTGCAAGTTGGCATACTCGAACAAGTTCCATGACTGCCTCCGAGATATTGATGCTTTCGTGAATGCGATACATCGAATAGAAGTTGGCCTGTGTTCCAGGTGTCGGCTCGTTGAGAGTTAGGCCTGTACGGCCGGAGCAGCCCATGCGCTTGAGGTTCTCATTGACAATGAACGTTTTCTGGTATTTTCGGATATCTCCATCGGGCACGAGGATTGTCGTCAGCGCAGATGGAAAACTGCTGAGATTTGTTGTGATGATTTCGCCGTCTAGGTTTGTCATTCGTGGTCGTGCATGGAACTGTTGTATGGCCTTGAAGTACAACTTCAAGCGGGCAGGCCAAAGAGCCTCATCTTCAGGCACTAGAATCACACCAACAACGATACTGCTTTTATCATCTCCAGTGTATGAAGCAATAACTGTGGAAGGCAACTGTCGCGAGCACGCCCATTGTTCGACGATATAAAGTTCGTAGTTGGTTAATATGGTGCACGGCTCTAGAATTTGTACTAGCGGATCTTCGCCGAGGTATCTATAATAGAGAAAATATATGGTCAGACTTTACACTCCGTTTAGATATCCTGGACTAAGAGAGGCGTACTTAAGAGCGACGGGATCCGGTATAATCAGGCGCTTTTGAGCCATTGCGCTCAATTCAAGAGTTGCCTTACTTCCCATATCTCTTGTTTCTTCGGTGGACGGGCGCGACGAGGAGTTGTGTGAATGAAAATGATGGCCATGTCCGTAGTTGTGGTTGCCCAGGTGAAGAGCGCGCACATGATGGTGATCATCAGCCTTCCCGGGAGGGGGGGCAGAAAAGGCAAAAGCCATATTCGGGGGGCCTGGGACGAAATAAACCTCGAATCGGGCTCTATTTGATTCTTAGCTGCTTCTAGCGCTGGAGCTATACCTTAGACAGCTACCAGCACTTAAGAGGGTTTCGACTGGCGGTGGCACTGATCAACACTATCTCTGGTTCCATAACCAGCCAGCTTGTTCAGTTAACGGCGCATAATAATGCCGTTCGGAGGCTTCGAGAAAAAGTGCGGTGCTTGGGTTTGTAGTGGTAGTGTGCAATGAATGTAATGCAAATGCAGTCTTAATTCGCTCCCTGAGAGCATCGTAAAGTCTAGTAGCGCACTTCCAACCATGCACGCAAAGTGACGTATTTGGATTTGTCGCATCACGTGCAAGTAGTGTCAGATAAGATAAAATATGCACAGTGTATATGGCTTAATACACTGTCTTAACGTGAGATTAGATATGCAACTTCACAGTGTAAACATGATACCACTGCCAGCTATTCTTACTATATGCGCTTGTAATTCCATCTCGCTCATCTTTCCAATACCAGAAACAACATGTCATACTAGAAGTCACCATCTACCACACTCGACATATAAGACTACCAAATACAATTGTATTCATATCTACTCTCGTCAACAAAAGCTTGTTCTTCACCATTCGTCCCATTAATTCCCATTAACTGTCTATCCGTCTTGCGACAAGCTTAAACTTCAAGCTCGATACACCACCCCCTTCGGATACCCGATCGATACCCGACAGTTCATTACAAACAACCGACCACGCCTGGCAATTCCACATAGAAATGGCATCAAACAAGCCATCACCACCGGCTCTGGTATTAGCAGAAACCAAAAAAATAAAGAAGGCATCGCTTAAAAGCACTATCAAAGATGCTGATAAACTTATCGCCTTACTCAAGGCCACCCGTGAGCAGGTCGCAAACTGTGTGTATATCTTCTACCGCCATATTATCTTCATTCTATTAACAAGATATCTCTAGCCCAGGATGGAGGCACTCTTCATCTTACCAAGCTTTTAAATCCTGTAAAAGGAGCTTTTGACGGCATGAACACCTCATTAAAAGAAGTGTCGAAGAACCAGAAGAACTTGGGAAAGGCCCTAGACAAGGTATAACCCCGAGATACCTCTAGCAATCATCTTTAAAAAAAATATCATCTAACAAATGCCATATAGCATTTTCCTGTTCGTCCATTACCACATGATATCTCGCCCCTACCCGATCACCCCGAATTAATAAATCGAGCAATCGCAATGCATCTTCTACGAGAGGGGCAATTCCCAGTAGCATCAACGTTTTTGCAAGAGGCGAGCTCATTAATACCAAACTCTAAAGGGGACAATATGCTGTCCGCTGTCGAGCCAGGGAAACTCCAAGCGCATTTCCAACGAATGTACCATATATTAACGGAGGTTAAGAAACACAATCTGGAACCAGCTATGGAGTGGGCCATCCAGAACCGTGCCGCATTGGGAGAACGACAAAGCAGCATTGAATTTGATTTGGCTCGTCTCCAATTCATATGGTTGTGTAAAGGGCCTTCATTTAATGGTCTTCCAGACGACGACAACAACGGGCTAATCGGCGCTCTCAAGTACGGTCGTAAGACGTTCCCTGCTTACCGAGAGCGGCATATGCATGCCATCTCTCAACTCAGTGCTGCTGCTGCTTACAAAACAAACCTTGAAGCTTCTCCATATCGCCATCTCTTCGACATCAAGGCAGCTTTCGAAGATGTTGCCACTGTCTTCACTGGTGAATTCTGTTCTCTGCTCGGCCTGTCCAGCGAATCACCACTCTATATGGCTGTCACGGCAGGATCCATGTCTCTACCGCAATATCTAAAGTTTGCCAAGTTGCAAACTCAGAAGACGGAATGGTCCACCACAAGCGAGCTACCATTCGAAACTCCATTGCCTCGGTCGATGATGTTTCACCCCATCTTTGTTTGTCCTGTACTCAAAGAACAGACAACATCTAAGAATCCTCCTATCTTGATGCCGTGTGGCCACGCTATCTGCAAGGAGGCATTCGTGAGAATAAAGACTCGAGGCTCCAAATTCAAATGCCCATATTGTCCAATGGAAGCAACAGGAGATGATGGTCAGCAAATCCGGTTCTAAAAACAGCCTATATCTAAGAACGGTAATAGATGCTATTCATTACCGTGCGTCTGTATCATTATCTCTATCAGGCCTACACTCAAGTGGTTTTATTTCCCTAACGAAGCTTTCCTAAATCTTGTCTTTCCCTTATTATACCTCATGACTACCATATATTGTGTACAGAACGTCATGATGGCAGACCTCTCTATTGGAGAGAGGATTGAACCTGTTTGTCTTTCAGCATTAACTTTATACAGGTACCAGGAACTTGATAATTTGAACGATAATATAAATAGTAATGGCCTATGAAACTACTTGCATCACTATATCTGATATATACAGTGGAATAAAAGAAAAGACGAATGTATGTACTTGGAATACTTCATAAAGTCGTATCTTTGTAGTACACATAAAAACGCAACTATATATTTGTAAACAAAATAGAAAAATCTTCACAATATCAAACTATTTTTAGACAAGACAAACGCACTAAAAAGAAAAATTCAAATGAACAAAGGAAAGCTGAAGGACCCCATAAATACGATTCGCCTTAACAGCGGGCGATATACATAAGTAGGGCATACAAAACTACAACTACATAAACCAGAAGATGAAAAGATAATCAGGTTCTACAGATGAAGGGGGAGAGAGTACGGCATATCACAACAAGCATTGGGCAGACAATATAAAAGAGAGAAAAGATATGCAAGGAAATAAAAAGGTAACACGTAGTAGATTTGGGTATAAAAGCATCTACAGAATAATGCGCCGGGTACAAATCAAAATGATATAGAAAGCGCAAATAACACGAAGACATTGTAGATCCATACTAGAGTATAGAAGATGTAAAGGAAAAACAAGAAAAAGCAAGAGTTAAAAAGGAAAAAAAAAAGCAGGAAACAATATCTTAGGAATACGGTTCAATGTATCAAGAGGAGAAGATTTAAGAAGGAAATACAGAAATAGCAGACGTGGTAGAGAAACGTTTCAAGTGAATGATGAAGATGCCGAAAGATCTTGTAATGAATACCGTGAAGCTTAAGTTCATGAAAACCCCAGCATGAAGTAAGCAAGATTATCAGATAGTAAAGTATATGTGGATGTAGGGGGAATAGATCGAGTTGTTTTGGTTTATATGGTTTTTTTAGTTCGTTCGTACATGAGAAAGATTGAAAATAAAGGAAAATTCTTCATCAAGAAAGAAAACCCTCTTTTTTAATCAATCGTCATACGAGAAGCCGGGCTAGGCTTAACATCTACCATGCTGATAGAGTTGTTGTCGGCCTTTTCTGGGTCTGACTTGGGGGTCAGAAGATGGGGCTTCAGACCCTTGTTGAAGTTGTTCATGCAAATGATAGCGTTTGTAATAGTGACCAGAATCAGAGCGATAGTGATTACTGCAAATGCAGTCAGGGACTTCTTGACGGGGTAGTAGTCAGTGCGGAACTTGTGCTGGTAGATACGGACAAGCTTGAAGATGAAGTAGCTCAGAGCACCCAAATAGAACACCATAATGATGATCATCAGCGGCTTGATCTCGCGACGGCTAGCAAAGGCGGCACCCAGGAGAATGATTACAGTGATAGGAATAACTGCAACAGTCAAGCCGAACTCGGGATCGCCGTGGTTGGTCACAACAACCAGGAATTGGATCATGAATCCAAGGAAGAAAAAGAAATCAAACTTCAGAAGCGCAATGTAAATCTAAAAGTCGATGGGTTAGCAACGTCGATACAAATGATATTGAATTGATGTTGTATCAGTAATTCTTACCTGGTAGTGAAGGTAGCGCTTCTTCATGCGATAATCAGCACCAATGTACTTCAGGATATCCCACGCAAACTCCTGGTACAGTCTCCAGGCCGAGAAGACCATGCAGACAGTGACAATGGCGCAAACGCAAGGAATGGCAATCAGGAAGCCAGAGATATCAGGCCAGTAGTGCGACGCGGATAGTCCATTCTTGAGCACGTTCGGGAAAGTGACAGTAGAGTTTCCGTTGCTGTAGATCTCGTACTGGATCGAGTTGAGCTTACCAGACATAACTCTGAGAGAGTCGTGAATCTGGTCAACCTGAATGGAAGTGTAGACCATCATGGCAAGATTGGCAAAGCATAGGCCAATGACCTGGATGGTGTTCTTGAGGCGAAGGGCATCCCAAACTAGAACCAGCTCGTAGAGGAAACCAAAGATGAACAGGGCGAGGAAAGTCGGGATGGTTTTCTTCTGCACAACAGCGGCTTGGTTGGCGCTCGGGTTGTCGCTGATACTGTCCTGGAAACGGTAGTAGACATATGACTCGAAGCCCAGGCAGAGGATAGCCTGGAGAATACAGGTTCCGAAGAAGAAGCGCGGCCACCACGATGACGCAAACTGCAAGCTGATGACCTTTGGTCGCGCCTGCAAGCCGCGATTGTTGGTACCGCGCGTGGGTGTTTGAGCCTCATCGTTGGCGTTCATGCCGGGAAAAGGAGCAGAGATAGAGTTGCGTTTCGAGTCGAAGGGGTTTTCGTTTTTGGAAATTGTCGGATAGGTGGTACTAGACGTGCTCTGGGCCGGGCTGTTTGGCTGGTTAGAGGAGTGGCCGTACTGGTTGAAGTCGTCGCCACCGAGCTGCTCTCGGCGGGTTTCTAGTCGTGTCTCCACGGCGAAAGATGAAGCTCGACTCCGTCTGGAGTCGAGGGATTCGTAGTCGTGAATGGTTGCCTTTGGTCAAGGGTAACCAGGAGTGGTGGTAAGACTGTCGGTGCCCACAGCTATCTCGCGCTCGTCAGTGAGGCGAGAAGGGCACAGCGTATGGTGAAAGGCTAGGCCGAGTTGTAAGGTGACAGTGCAGCCGAAAACGAGAACTAGCAGGGCGACAGCGGAATTGGAATGGGATTTCGAGCGGAGGAGAGAAACCAAGTAATAAAAGTAATAAAAGCAAGAGTCGGTGACGCTGGCTTAAAGAAAAAAACGCTCACGGGTGTACTGCAGCGTTGGAGAAAGAGAAAAGACTAGCTATTGTTTTCTTAGTCGACTGGCAATGAATGGCAGGAACTGCGTTGTCGATAAGGGTCGGGCGTAGAGAAAGTCTCCGGGAAAATAAAAGAGAGAAAGAAGAAAAAAAGGATGCTAATAAGGCAGAAATGAATTGAAACCTGGACTGTGGTCGAGCAAGCGAAGCCAAAAGAATGCAAGGAGTGGAAATGAGCGAGAGATGGAAGGCTACGCGGCCGATAGCCAAGTAAATAAGCAAATATTTGCAGTTGCGGGAGAGGGAAAGCGCAAGATGAGAAGAGACGACAAGCGACCAACAAGAGATAGAGTGGTCTGTGGTCGAAGTAAAAACAAGAAGAAAAAAAGAAGAAGAGAAATTGAATGCTGGAAATAAAATGAAGCTGGTCGAGTACGGAAAAACGTGGACGGGCAAGTGCTCTCAGAAAGGAGCAGAGATGGAGTATTTACGGGTTCCAAAAAGCGAAAGCAGGGTTGGGGGCATAGAGGGTTTTGAATCTAGCAACAAAGTAAAAGTGCGAAACAGTGACTGTCAGGCACGGGAAAAGACGAGACGACTAAATTAGAGTGCTTTCCCTCTTTTTTCTTCCTCTATTTTTGATTTGACTACTTTTGGTTTACATTAGTTGTGTTAGTAGCTGTGTAGTCAGTGGGAATGGAGACTTTATCAGGGAACTTAACTAGTACTTTACTACGCCACACGCAAAGCCTCGATCCGCAGGTTTGTGCCTTGCCTTGGGCTTTTTTGTACCATTTCCTTTCCTTTTCGACCCCATACTAGCGGTTGTTACTATTGTGTTACTGGCCCGGAAACATATGTAAGTACATACATACATACATTAGTTTAGGCTTCTGAACACTCGCTTGACTTCTTCTTTGTAGTCTTGGCTTTCGTCTCGATCTTCTCGTGATTTATCTCGTGGTCGCCAAGGAACGATGGCTTCTAATCCTCCTGACTCTATTGCTAGTCCTGTTAGGGCAACGGCTGCTGACAAGACAAGAAAAAATGAACAAAGAAAGTCCTGCTAGTCTTAACTACTGTATACTAAATCCATCTACATAGGTACCCTTTTTTCAGTGCTTCAATATATTCCTATCTGGTTGCTGAAACACAATATGAAGCGGCGATCTGTGACGGCATGCATTGGAGACGAAGTGATGCAGCGACAAGCCAACTGTAGTTGAAATGCCAAGAAAAGATTACACCAATGTGTAGCTTTTAGACTAGTTTTATCATCTGCAGTCTATCTGCGGGCCACCTGCCTTACAACTAAAGATATACTAAGCGTGCGTTTAAGTAATGAAATCCAGGAACTCGTAGAGACTATTTCCATCGCTCCAGCAGCCTGCAGGCCTAGCGTCGCAGTTTCGTACAAAAGTATTGGTTGGGAATCGATCACGAAGACTGATTTATGGATCCAAGCGTACATATGTATGTATGTAAATGTAACGGTTAGCCGGATCAAGAGAGTCGAGAATGCTAGGGAGTTGCATAGTCAGCAACGCTATAGCAAGCAAACTCCAAGATTTGGCCATTTTAGAGAAGCGACTTATTGCTAGCAATATTGCAAGCCAACAACATTTCCATGCGAGTATTCTAGACTCGGCTGTCTCTCTTTCTTTAACAGAAGAAGAAAATACAGTCTGTCACCTTATTTGCATAAGCTCCCCACTCGGCCATGTCGTTGGTCCGTGATACTACAACCATACAAATACAGAACGGTATACCCCAGCCAAGATCACAATGATACTCGTGATGCCCCCATAGAGATAAGACAAGCACGTTCAATAAACAAATACTGGGAAAATGCGAAAGCTGGTCCGGCGTCTAATGTACATGTGTAGGTGGCGCTACAGCCAAAAACCGGTCCAACCCAATCCAACTTTCAAGTCATCGATCCAATCTAGTTCGCCAACTTGGTCACTAGATCGCAATAATGCCCATTCCTTTCTACGGATGTCACACTAACTGCAGGTTTAAAAAAAGAACACTGCATTCCGTGAACACCAAAACTCCACCCTCCATAATATGTATAAGTATGTATATGTACATGTAACCAAGACTACTACACTAAGTAAGTCAACTCGCTACCAAGTCGTAGATGGCCGGTTTCTGCGATTTATCTGCGAGCACGCGCCCTTTGAGCGGAGGTGCCACTCAGTAAGCGGATTAAGCCATCAGCCATTGTTCACAAGTAGGCTTTCAGCACAATATGACAGACTCTATTCTATTAGGTGATTTGTGGCGATATCTACTTACAAGAATTAAAACATACCTCCCGACAGCCCACTATATGTTTGTAGACCAGGCCTTAATTAGCTAACCTTTTCCTACGAAAACCCACTAGCTTGTAGTGGCATCATTGTTGTTTATTTGCCATTGATGTCTTTAAAAAGCCTGCGGCAAACTACATACAATAGTAATGATTGGAAACCTTTTGTCAAATGCAGGTCCTAATATCCATGTTAAAGACCCTTAAAGATCTTTTAGGCCCTCTTAAGCTTATTGCTACAAGAAACGACAACGCCAATAAGAACATATAAATGGCCCATAAAACAAGATGTGCCAAATGTTCCAAAATAATGCTTCTTTTCTCTTCACACATGCTTTTTTCCGGTGAGGATCTGGGGCCACATACTTGCCTTAGCGTTGGCTCAACCAACGGTTGTTATTGCATCATTTATTCACTAGTTGGCACTGCATATGACGAAAATAGAAATCATATATCGGCATCCCGATGTCATTCACTAATCTCGACATGTACATGTATAACTCTGGATCCATTGTTCGTCATATCTTGCCTGGATAGACATATGTAAGTATGTAGTAATGCAATACCCGCTTACCAAGGTATATGGCATACTATTATCTCCGGTTGGAAGCCAAGACCTTGTCGTCTAACCAACCAGATGGATTGCAATATCAATTCTCTGTGCGGGCAATACGCAAAGCTAAATGAACAAAAGAGGCCTGCGATTAGACTTGCTTCTCTGCCCCAGACTATGTTGCATCTTATCCTTTTATTTTTCCTTCTCGCCCTAGGGCTCAGAATTAGGCTTTGTTTTTACATTGCTAGGCTCAGCCACTCAGTTCAACCTTCTTTTAAAGTAGCACTTCTTAATCCAAAGCCTGTGTAGCTTTATTGCTTAATAGGACGAGCCTCAGCCACGCTTTCCCCCCCTCTAAGCCTCCTGTCAAAATGCACAAATCTTCAGCTCGCACATCTTAGCCCCCATAGAAACCCCAAAAGAAGCCGGGAAGAAGAAAGGAGGAGAACATAATTGTTATTTTCCAACCAGAGCCCAGTAACTAGTTTCTTTTGACTGTCCTTTTTTTCTTCCTTGACGTTTCTTGGGATAATTCCTAGAGCTTTGATAATCCATATTTCTTGCTCTGTATCTGTATACCGCGTCAACATAGCCGCTAGATTACTTTCTCCATTGTTGTTACTTCTTGGCGGCATCTGGAGGGGGGGTTGGCTATTGCGTTAAGTACCTACATACGAGATATTTTTTATTATTTATGACAGAATTTTCTTTACCCGAGTACTTTTTCTTCAGTATACTGCACGTCGATAACCATTTATACGTATAAGCGAGGCGGTCAAAACCATTGTAAATCGTGTAGATCGGCCCCTTTGTATAGAACTGTTGAGACAATCAATAAATGAGCGTCTGATTGGAGCCGTCTCTCAACTATCATATTAGTAGAATAGCCTGTACAAAAATAACAACAACAAAACGCCCCATAAACTAATATTGTTCCGTAACTGTGGCAATTTGCACATCTTACTGCATATCTCGTCCATTTCCTCGTATACATATCTTGAGTGTTTTTTTGTCTTTATCATCTATCAGTATACAGATACACAGATATACATATGTACTAATAGTCGTATGCGCCATGAAATGCACCTAAACTGATATTTTAGGCCAAGGATATCAGTGTCTGTTCTTAAAATCTTGCCGTTTTGATGGACACTTATAAGTCGCCATCTTTTTTATTCTTCCGCCCTCTCCTCTTCTCTTCATCTTGAAACTTGATCACCGACCGGGACTCCTGACCCTCCATATGTCATGTTGACAACGGCAATTATGCTTTCTATCATCTCTTCGTAACAGCTGTTAGTTTATCGCCCGAGTCTAGTTATACTGTACCCCTGATACATGAAACAAGGACGTTAGGGTCGTCCCTCTTCCTCTTCTCCTAGATACAAGCTAGCGGATTACCGCCTGTTGTTTTGTCCTATACAGATACATATATATGTATACCCGCCGTTACTAAGGTACAGCCGCGGTTATATATGTACATTTGTCTTAGTAGTAGTTTGAGTAATGTAGTATGCATCCTGTGTGCCGCTTAACCTTCTTTCAGTAGTCTATTTCTTCACCGCGCTAGAATATTCGATACAATAGAAAACGCTTAGACATACGAACCAAGGAACAAAAGACACTAGGTGTTGACCTCAAACATGTGTAGCCTATTGCTCATCATTTCTTCCTTTCGAACCCTATACTGAATAGCAATTTCAAGAATTAGTGTCAACATCAAACCAAGAAGATGTATTCGTTCTGGCGTTAGTAAAAAGGCACTCTCTGCCAAAACTTTGTGTCTCAGTAGTGCTACTCCCATCAACCCTAATATGAAACATGAAGACAGATGATCTTCACATTCACATTGGATCCTTCACGTCAATAAACGCCACAAGATGTACATAATGTACATACATGTGTATATACAAATTAAATCATCATTACATTATCTTATTATCTTTATTATCAGTATAGCATAGCCTTGGTAATTTTGTTTGAGCTTCATTTTGATCGTCAGTTTCTAAGTTATCAAGACCCAAACTTTCGATGAACTATTCTTCAAGACAAAATAACAAAACAGTATGCGTGATAATGTGTTTTTAGAATGGGAACTTTTAATCTACAGGCTCCGTCAGGGATGTTCAAAAAGATAGAACTTCAAAATAGAATGTACACCATGCTAAGTCTGCCAGCTGGCAAAGTGCCGTCAAAGATGTGTAACACAATAAAAACGAAAAGATTAGACTAGGCATACTGAAAAATATACCGTATAAGTGTACCTTGATTCACTAAAGTCGCAACATTTGACTATGATTCTTACATTATTATCATGTATTACCAAAACAGGCTTGAAACCTTATTTACCCACCCACAATCACATTGTTATAAATCTAGTTCACTTATCCATTGAACAGAGGAGAGTGGTAGATCAAGAGCTTATGAAAGTTCCATATCATTCAAGGTATATAGACAACAAGCAGAAAAATGTTATTTAGAGGCACTAGTACAGTCAAAGTCAAGAAGAGAATAGTCAGTGTAGCAGGAAATTAAACCAAGGAAAAAGCTAAGTCCAAGATCAAGACATATTTAGCAGAAGTAAAATACAAAGAGAGATATCGATGTGTCGAAAAATGGTAGAACCTGTATTTAGAAAGTAGATAAGTAAGTTAGCGATGCTTGATCTATACGATGCCTATCGGCTAGTGTTACTCAGATAGTGCAATTAGCTTTCTCTTAATCCGTTCTAATTCAAAATCAAAGTCTAATTTCAAGAACTGGCATTTAAATTCTAAAAACTAAGATGTAACTGTCCTTTGAAGTTAACTCCCAAATTTAAATATAAACAGTATATGTGTTATTCTTGACTTTTGATGAACGTTGGTGGCCAAGATCAAAAAGCAGCAAAGGATAGAATACAAAGAGAACTAGTCACAAATGGAGAGTACTTAGTTGGACACTGTCGAGACTGTAGCGAAGACTGTAGAAATTGTAGAGATGTAGGAAAGAAATAGTTAGAGATCCTTACCCAAAAAGCCCCAACAAGCTCTATCTAGTTAATTGTTTACTCTTCTTAGTTACACACATACAATACAGCCAATTTGTGATAAATTCTAAGAGTAGATAAATGTCCACACACATCGACAGACAGGACAATATTGATGGTCATATCATCATAGATAAACTCATAGAATACAATGAGCAGGTTAAAAGTATAATTAAAAGATTAACACGAAATAAATATCGAAAATAGAAAAGGAAAGTCTAAAAGTGTTCGAAGTTCTTAGGGTTTGAGTGAGTGTTTCACCGAGATAACCCTAGAGAATGAAGACTAGTCTTCTGGTCTTAGAACCAAGCCATTAACTGCGCACGAAATCGCATCGATATCCTTCTCATCATCTATGTCGAAGATGTCAAGATCAGGCTCACCCTCTGCATCTGTATTCGAATCAGTGCCAGTATTAGTGAAGTCGTTTGCGGTGTCTAAAGTACATCGAGAGGCACGGGGACGCTCTGTGCCAGGTCGGTAGATACTCTCAGCTAGCTCTTGGGCCTCTGCAGTTTCAAACTGACTTGGTATACGATTGAAAGTTTTTACCATAGGTTGTCCAGGTCTATATTTGATGGCCCGTGGTTCTTTTAGATGAAAACGAGGACCAGCAGGAATATCGCCTTGCCAGTGCCAGAAAGGGTGGACTGTACTCAGAGGCAAACTGACTTGGTCTAGTTGACAAGACTACATTATATGCAAGCATGGCAGGCCAGTGAGCAACATGAGACATTTGCACCGATCACCACTATGACTAACAAGGTGACGTTCCTTCCTCCAGGCAGGACTACCTTCAGTAGGAATACGACTGAATTCTGTCATCATCTTACCCATAGCCCATGGAGATACATTTCCTTTCACTTCATGCCAGATAGGTGCCCGTGCATCTGTCAAAGTTCAATTCCTCTGTATGAGCTTGCGAGTGGTCACTGATTGAGCTTGGTGTGCCCAAAACTGCACTAGTTTCTTATAGACCGTAGATAGATCTGACCCAGAACCTCCAAGACGCCGCTTAACGGCAGCATGTGAGGATTTAACCGCTGATGTTGTGGTGAATCCAAAGTGAGGTATGTCCATAAGGAAGCAGGCTACAAATGCATGCTTGTATGGGTGTATCCATACTGCCATTGCATATTTCACAGCAGGCTCTGGGTAACAGTTTGGCTGTTGAAATCTTTGTAGCGCTAGCTCGTAATCACGCTCATCTGTTCGCGATATTAAGTAATGCCATTCCTTGCTTGATGAAATTAGTGAATGAACTGTGACGAACGAAAGTTGTACGATTTATACGGGTATCAGCAGGAAAGTACTTTTTGGTATTGGCTAACACACTCTTGCTGATGTGCCATGCATACAGAAGATGGCGAGCCTTGGGAAACACCTCATTTACAGCCTTTATCAGACCTTGATCATGATCAGTGATCACAACGCTGGGAAAGTCGATGTTTTCTTCTTCCAGCACACGACGATATTCAATTAGAATAACAAGGAGGCGCTGGTATGTCTCATTTCGCAAGAAACATATGGCAATCTGGAATATTTGCTGCGTATTCGTAGCACCACACATGTTCAAGACTGGCATCTTAAATCGATTTGTGTTATAAGTCACATCCATAAGCAAAATATAGGGAGCTAGTTTCAAGGCTGGGATTGGGATCATGCTTTGAGGTGAAATAAAAAGATCGAGAAGGGTGCTATCTTGGCCTATTCCTGGAGCAAAATTGTAGTGCTGGTACTCTTGCGTCAACTTTATCATCAGCCAGTTGCAGCTAGCTGGTTGGAGATAGGCCTCCGAGGATCTCTTTGTTAAGATGATGAAAGATTTGATAAAGATCTTCTACAACAATATAAGACGGACAGGCCCATACTGAAATGAGCAGTGGAGGTGTCTCGCCAGCAGCATGGGCAGACTGAACGTCATATTCATTATTTGTTACTGTTTGTTTATGTAGAGAAGTAAGAACAATTTGATAATACTTTGCCAGCTGGCAGCCTTAGTATGGGGTACATTGTATTTTGAAGCCTTAAGTATCTTTTTAGGGTGTAGATTAAGACGAACAGCCTGTAGATCAAAGGTTCCCGGTATTTCTTTCAGACTGTAGTTAATCAAGCTTTTTTGTCTAATCGTCAAATATAAGAGCTTATACTCAACATACATACGGATCAAAGTAAGCTTCAAACTCAATGAAAGTAGTGCCACACCAATAAAGTTGTACAGAATAATTACGGAAATCATGGTTCATGATCTAAATCATCGACAACTGGGAATGAACTTGATGCTTCCTGATGCCTAGGGATTGACATGATAATAGAAACATCTTACTGCTTTGGTTAAATCTACGTATATAGAGTGAGTATTGTGATATTATAGATATGTGAGCAAGGCGTGCTTTGTATAGTATGTATAGAATAGTGTAAGGTTGTGACGACAAATGAAACCACCAGAGAGTCACAAGAATATACTAGGTATTAACTTAAACAGAACTACTTAGTTATGAAAATTGATGTAAAATTAACTTGTATCTAGTAACTCAGCGTTAAAGAACATAATAATGATCTTACTCAGGGGATCCATGACCTTCTTGCAAGTTGATTGCCTGATGAGTGACTCAATATCGTGACTTGATTGGTCCCACAATTATCAATCATAAATCAAGATATCGTATCTTGGTGACACAACACTGAAGACGAGACTTGATGATCTTCTTTAATTCCGTATTACGTATTTCATTCTGTCTATATTAGACTACTCGCATGATCTTATGTCAGGTGTTTGACTGGTTATAATGTAGTTGGCGACCTGATCATTAGTGGCAAGATTAAAACGGGTTTCAAGGTTGTCTACAAGTACCTAAAGAAAGCTAATCTATAATACTGATATACCTCACAAAAACATTTCATTAATATGACACTAATAGTTGTGTCAATACTTCACTACTTCACTACTTATAGCTAGTCATACATAAGTAGTTCTAGAAGTTATTCATCGTACACATTAGTTCTTAAAAATTGTGCTTGTAAACATGATGCAATATAAGTTATGTGTTTCTTGTACTTGTCTGATTATGTTGACTTATAGATACATGGAAATACTTTGGATCACATACAATACTACTCGAAGAAAGTGTAACCCACAGGATCATGATACAGAAATGATGTTGGTACACCCCAAGTTGAGCGAGATATAAATGATCCAATGTACCCTTCTACATGTATAGATACGAATCTCGCCTATACGCGAGACCGGAAATCAATAAAATACTGGAAATATTGTCGTTTTCTGATAACAATGACATTAACGTGTATCCAGCTAAGGAAGGATTCATGCATGCCAAAGTTTTCAGACAAAACGTAGTGATCGGTTATTGGGTATCTCTAGTACTACTATGTAGAAGAGAGTAAAGAGAAGGAAGAGCGAAAAAAGAAATACACTTTGAGCTGAGTTGATTGTATAGATCATACAATGGGTAGGCATTATGTCGGTAGGGTGTGATCACGAGCTATTAGAAAAAGGAGACATGTTACCAACTATGAAAACAAATAGGAACTATGTGATGTATATTCGGAGTATATTTCCATTTGCGTCCATCATAAACAGCTGTCATGTTATCACAGTTATAGATCCTAGAAAGCCTGAAGTGACAGAGATGGTCTAGAAGAGTTAGGATATCACTTTATATGCCACTTGAAGTATACTACTATGTATCTTAAATTAGAACATACCGAGGCAACTTGCATTTTTTAGTTGATACAATATCACACGAAAAACGCTGCTGACATAAGTCACATCGTATCAAGTAAACAATGAGTCAAGATGTATGCATACCTGAAATCATATCTGAGTATGAATTTGCCAAGTAGATACATGTTAAGGATCTGGTAGTGTCGAACCGATGCTTGATATGGAATGAGGACTTCGATACCTTATTTATTCACATGTTTGCATATATGCTGATATTCTGTGCCAAGAACGAGTTACTGCATTTGATGAGATATGCTCAGGCCATCATGGGTAGTATTGACTAGTAATACCGTACGCATATCGAAATCAAACTAATAGTCGAGATGTATGTAAAAGAGAAGTTGAGATAAAAGATGTATGCTTGCTATCTTCATTACACTGAATATTATGAATGAAGCTGTCAAGAAACATGATGAGGTACGTTATGTGTATAGCCAATCGTATAAGAAATCAAAATTGTACAATACATTGCTAACAATTGGAACTGTATTTATAGATACATACTAACCAACGACGCCCCAAGAAATATATCTGTCCGACAACTCGACAAGGATATATACTAACAAAGATAAAAAATGGATAGGAGCTCATGCCAGATAGTGGACTCGATATGTAACGGGGAACTAGCAAGCTTGAAAATATTCCATCCTCTTTTGCTTCTAAATATTTGTTATTACTACCCTTTGACAGGAATTCACTAGAAGATTATTGAGGGGCAGAAGAACTGAATACAACATAACATTAAGAGACCGAGAAGATAGAATATGAGAGAAGGAGGGAAATAGAATTAGATCATTAGCGGGTGTGACGGAGGAAATCTGTGAAACTCAACGACTTTGAGCATATCCATTTTTATATCCATTTATCTGTTCCTATATACTTCAACTTCGCTCTTAGTCATGTAATGGAACGATAAGTGCTCCCTTGATCAATATATATATGTTTTCTTTTTTGTACTAAAATATCACGGTGGCATGAGCTTGACAGTACCTGATCCCAGCATCGTGAATCCGGAGAGAGGTTCCGATGGCCCACCGTCACATATTCTTTAAGTAGATGCTTTTATGAGACTTTGAATCTTGCTAGGGAGCGGACGTAGTCATGCGTGCTGACAATTTTGGAAAGTGAGAGTGGCTCTCGTCCTATTCTCAGCAACAGGCTAAATCAAGAGTTATAGTGACATTAGCGTTTTAATGACAAGATAATCATGATACAAGTGGATATCTATATGTTATATATATACACGAGCGGGACTAATGGTACGGTGTGTTGAAAGAGAGAGGCTACTACAAGAAAGGAAATTCTGATACCAGCTATAGATGGGTGTGAAACGAGTAAATCTCATTAGATGAAGACATCGTCAAGTAGATAGTTTTGGGGTGGAAGTTCAAGTTTGATATTTTACAAATCAAGACGATTGTTAGTACATCGGTAGCATATGTTGCACTCTGAGCATACGAACTTGGAATATTGTCCTGTGACTAGTGCAAACAAACAAATCATCTTGAACGACTACATCAAGCAAGCCACGACTAGCCTGAGAGGGGTGTACAAATGGCTCTTTTACTTCATATCGGCAGAGTAACATGTGGAAGTCTAGGTTAGTGCATGAACCTCAGATGGGTCTACGTATACATTAGATCATCTAATATATAGACTTTTACTAATCTAGTCACATCGTGGATGGGACACTGGAAATGTGCTTGTGGACTTTGCTAGAGCCTACCTGTGGCTTGATAGAATAGTATAATGCTATGATATTGGAAGGTAGCCTCATGTTCGGTGAAGCCGGGGCCTTGTCACTATATATCTAGTGACTTGAGAAACTGTATTGAGTAGCTTTAAGAGATCGTATATATTGGATCTATCTATTCATAAGATATATGAGTGCACAATGTGTATGAATATACACATGAAATCTATATCTACATATGACTTGTGGTGTGCATGCTGATAAATGAGTATAGCAACAGCAGAAAATGGATGATACGCCTCAACTACTGTGATAAGCAAAACAGAAGGGCCTAGAACGACCAATAGTTTTCATTGAGCAGTAAATGGAAGTTAACTGGATAGGACAACACATCAAGCCATAATTTAGCATACGAGATATTAGCAATATCCGCATGCTCCATGGCCATGAACAGGGAACAAGG
The DNA here is from genome assembly GCA_009806295.1 of Davidsoniella neocaledoniae. Classification (NCBI taxonomy): domain Eukaryota; kingdom Fungi; phylum Ascomycota; class Sordariomycetes; order Microascales; family Ceratocystidaceae; genus Davidsoniella; species Davidsoniella neocaledoniae. The sequence continues at coordinate 48,924 of RHDR01000056.1, read as the reverse complement.
TTTGGGAATGTTTTTAGCCTTGATGATTTTTAAGTTTTTGATGAGGTTGGTTGATAAGGACGCCCCCATGATATACACACCCTACATGTACACAAATCATGTACATCTGTATATGCTACCTGCAAGTGCACATTTGGATCTTGCTTCCTGCTTGAATATATCTACATCTGTATTGCTGAATGGGAATGGGATTGTTCTAGGTAGTATCAACGGCAGGAGTAGCATTGGCAAAAGAAGACTTTTCATGTTATGAACGCAGAGTCTAGACATGGGTCTGAGTAGGCGAGATGCTACCGTTTAGCAATGCTACTACGGACACTCTGCGGTTACTGCAGACACTTCTAGATATCCAAACCTTTAGCTAGCCGCTATTAGCCCAAGCTCGGTCAAATCGATCTGCGCAGGAGGGGCGTGTATCTTTGAGCATGCGAAAAGCGAGGCTAAGTTGTAGCCGTAAGCTCCGTAGCTCGCCTACGGTCGTATTTGGCTTAGCCGGCAGATATCTCAACTCCATATTGATTACAGCACTAGCTGGCAGAGACGCAGTATAGGCAGCAGTAGCAGAAAATAGCGTTGTAGTGCTAGTAAGGGTAGTTATAAAAGCAGTAGCATTGTTGCTACTTGCAAAGTTGGTGTTGTTTAGGTTGTGCTCAACTGTGGATTGACGAGATGATGGTACTGCATGCTAATCTTGATCCCTTACTTGGAAGTAGCTAAAGCAAACAAACTACTCCAGATACTTGGCCATATCTGCCTGATTGCGCGAGTTTGGCTGGTGCCGAGCTGAACGAGAGTGACTGGTCGTGTTTATGCCTAGAACAGGAGAGATGTTGGATATGAATGAATCAATCTTTATAACTGACGGTCCATTTTAAAGCCCACTTCGAGACGGTCCTTTTTGGTCATACACTCGGAAAATAAACGTCACCAGGGCTATTCTGTTGAGCATACGATATTGGATTCATGGAATATATATACCCCTTCGGGCCCTTGAATGGAAGGATAAAGAAGAGTACGGGCTATAGGCCACGGACACCGGTGCCTTTATGCACGTAATTTGATGGTTGAGTACACATGTAGTGCTACTACAACACATCCACCATAGCTATAGCAACATTATAGTATCCTCGATTTCCTCCTAGCGTTGATCGACAATCGACTGGCTTGATTTGGAAACAGCGCTACAGAGTACTTGCGATGTTCCAGTACATATACATATCTGGTCATTATGTGCATATCTATGCCTGCCAGCACTCGGTATTTCATGAAGATTTAACTATCTAACCTGCGGCTACTAGGCGATGCCTTTCTCCTGTAGGATGTGACTTGAAAGGAGGGGAAACCAAGTAACCAAGTGGAGGATGCTGAAGCTTAGGCTGTGTTTAGTAAGCAAGTGCTTAGCTTTGACTGAAGACGGCGAAGGAAGCTTTGGAAGAGGTGATCGAGAAAGAGCGGAGGGGAGAGAAGAAGACAGATAGATACAATAGTCCACCACGAATATACTAACATGGTCTGAGTAAATGGGTGTCGCGACTAAGAGACACCCTCCTGACTTTTGCTAGAGCTTTATGAGCCACGGGAAGGAGTGTAGACTGGGAGCTGGACGAAGATCTAGTCTAGCTGATACTGGAAGAAAATCAAAACAGTAGTACATATAATAACTCCATATTGGACCCCCTCACGGAGGGAGAGATAATAAGTCTGCAGCCATGTTTGCTCACCTGGCCAAGAAAAAGTGTGAAAGCCGCTTCATGATAGCCAATCATGACATGACAAGTGAAAGTTAGATCAACGGTAGCTGTGAAAGTCTCGTATTCAGTTTGTTTTGATATGTAGTCGTGCTGATCTGCTTAGGTCCGATGACAATACACAGACCTGACCGGTCAGATATGAGGGAGGCCGTTAGTTTGTGCGTGTAAAAGGTGACATTAGATGAGAATGAATCATTATGGCGACCCAAAAGCAGACGAAGCTTAGTTACAGATATGATGGAAAATGCGACTGGTCGAGAAATAAAACCTGATTAGTGTCTTGGTGGGCTTCTCAGCACGAAAATCGCGATGAGAAGACTGGCCTAGACTCTATCAGCGTCGTCTTTTAGTCTAGTATGGGGATGAAAAAATATAAATGAAGAAAAGCTGTCATAAAGGCTGTGCGGAAAGAAGGACGGCAGAATGGGGTGGCTGGAACTTTGCCCGCCCACTCTGATTGCAAACGGAAAGCGGAAGGTGGCGTATAAATAGAGAAAAAAGACTACTAGCTTTTACAAAGTAAGCATGTATCTGTATCTTATCTGTATGCGTCTTGTTGGTGTGGCTGACGTAGTAAGTGCTACGCTACTCCTAGCTAGCATCTGACTACGTATGTCTTTCCGTATCGTACCCGTCTATATGGCTTTGGACGACATCATAAGAACTAGCAAACTAGCTGTCGGCAACCGTCTTAGAGCTTGCAAACCGGGTTTCGCTCATGAGTTATAGCCAGGCGAGATATTCGAGCCGTGGATGGGTTCATCTTAGTGTACCAACTATGGCGGTAGTAGGCTTCATAGAAAGCGCTAACTGGTATCAAACCATATAAAACCATCTATTGTTCGAATCTTGGATATTAATGAACGGTTGGGGAAGCATTAGGATATACCGCGGCTATAATACCAACTCCAATAGTTTGATACTAGGTCGTCAACTGAGAAAGTCTGATCACTAGCGGGGCCGTTCTTTTGAAGATGGCAAGTAAAGAATAAGTTAGTGAAGACGGCCCAAATCCAAGCTAGGATGGAACTAGATATCCGTAGCTACAGGGGCATGGTACGTAGTATACTTTGATATGTATCTAGCTTTGGAGTTCTGGTTATGATATAAAATGAAATTTGAGGAAGTAAAAATACGACTCGAAGATTCCAGTGTCTGTCTATACTTCTAAGACATATAAAGAGAGAATATGTTGATAAATTACTTTATTAACTTAGAGCTCTAGATACCTTTTATAGCCAGATACGGCATTCGGAAGTGCGGGCACACAATTAAACATGTCCACCTGCAGTCGCATCGCTTAGGAAGAGCAAGGGAAATATACAAAGAGGATACTCGGTAATAGCACACAGGAACAGCTCATAATGGGACTTCTTCCGAAGCAGGTAAACTCGTAAAGTTGAGGTAGGCAAGATCCATCATGACTAGCTAAGCGAGACTCCTAGTCTCAAGTCCAGACCCAGAGCTCTGCAGCTCTGCAGCTACAATTGCAACGGTGACTATAAGTAACTGACTACGGCTGCAAATGGCTACGACTCTGTGTATCTTAGTTGTGTGAACGTACATGAGACCTGCATGTATCTATACATGAGATATGCATCTTAGATGTGTATACATTACATATATGCATCTGCGTGATGCGTTGGTCCTATAGCCCGGCTGTATATATGAGGCGGCCAGTCAAAATAGTTATCATGCGGCCTGCCAGCTATCTGTTTTTGTTTTCCTCTTCATAGTATAGTCCGGATGGTCTTGTTCAAGGTTGAGTATTACCAAGGTAGTGATATGCAATTACAGACGCATGTCTCAACCGTATAATATCTGTACATATAAGCACTACTATCTAATGTTTACATCTGGCCCACAGACAATTCCTGGTGGGTATACATATAGATATGTAATTATAGTTTGACTAAAATATACGGTGCTGTATTATAGCCGCTCCGCCCCATAAGACTGCTGAAATGATGTTGTAGTGCACCTACATGTATACTAACATAGACCACCTGTTAGCTTCAAATAGAGCCTCCATTGCGCTCTAATCTATAGCGCCTTAGCTGGTCTATGCTAGTGGCATACATATCTGTATATGTACCTATATGTAGTCTGCTGTTGTAATATCATGTATAGCTGTACATGTGCGTACAAAATACATCAGCAACCATCATATCAACAGCCAAAGACAGGTGAACGCCCCCTCCAAAACCAACTACACCCCTCCCCCTTACTGATCTTAGAAGAAGCAATATAATTTGACATGTGTGTGCACAGCACGCTAGTATTTGTGTGCTAACGACAAGCTTACTCGTAACCAAATTGTTCAAGGTGATATCCACGATTCTGTCCTATGAAAGTGCTATTCCTACATAACCAACTCACCTGCTGAACACACTTCGCTTTCCAGCCCGCACTCGGTAGTAGTGAATCTAAATGTCCTGTATGTGTCTATTGTATTCATAGTTTGGTCCTCACCACGTATGGCACATCTTCACACAATATGGGGCTTACGAAATTGCTCCAATAAAAATATCAGACCCATATACTCGTCTTATGTCCATATCGGAAATATTTCTCGCGCGACTCACAGAAATAAAAAGAAAATGCCGAAAAGACGCCACTACACTCTGATTTTCAAGACTACAGAGGGTTGCTAGGGCCATGGGCAATCCCGAGAGGCTAGTGAGTTCACTAATATTGACAACTTCGTGAAGTTCCCCATTAGTTATAGCCCATATTAATAGTCCTTATACTGTTGAAGACACCTGGAACTTACTGACAACTTCAAGAATATACCACTAATTCCTACAAAACTAGCCTACAAACCGCTTCCTGCCTGCACCTGTTCATATGCCTCTGTCTCCTGCATTGACAAACAGCCTGGAGGATTTTTATCTGGGGCATTTTTAGCAACAAAAGATCAGAGCTTGTATTGTACAGATACATACATATAATGTGTTCAACCCATTTTGCCATGGATCAGGGTTCGAGGCTCAACCAGACAAAAAAAACCCGAGCGAATACTCCAAGTTCCTATCCACAGACGAAAAAAACTACATGTAAAAACAGTGATGACAAAAAGAGTTGAATACATGTATATCTGTAAACATATGAAAGTGAAGAATAAGACAGTCAATGACAGCCGCCCTAATCAAGACTTCGGCTTCCACTAGTAACATCATCATGACTGTCTATCTGGCCTTTATTCGTTCTTACCTGCTATCGGTATCATTATCAGTAGAACATGGATGGAGTCAGAGATCAAGAATGCCCGTTCAGCAAGTCATACATACACATATGTATATACCTAGTCCTTGCTATATATCCACCATATCACTACATAAAAGCGGATGACAGGGACCAGCCTCGATGTAAGACTTGACCTATCCTGACAGAACCGAGTTTGTATTGTCCAGATTTCTCTCTTATTTATCTTTCATGTGGTAGGCGAGCCTTCAAGTCTCGCTTTCTCGCCTCTCGCTCTTTTGTGCCTCGATCATCTCACGCTTGTTTTTCTTTTACTAGATACAGGCGATTGGAATCAAATCTAGACTACGAGATAAGCGCTTTCAACGGCTCAGGCCAAATGCCCGGTGAAATTCGTTTTCTGAGGATGCTTACACTGTAGGATGCCCCTCTTTTTATTTTATTTGGTTTTTTTTTTGCTGTGTGACTTATTTTTCACGTAGTTCCATTCTTGTGACTCTGTTCTTCCGCCTCAGGTGTTTCCGTTTTCTCCCTTCTTTTTCCGCATAGTATGGGCGGCTACTACCATTTGTAGTGAGGTCTTATTCTAGTTCCGCTATAGCTTGTCTTACAGCATTTTCTAGCGCTTGATTCTGATGTTTTCTTTTTCTGCCTTATTTCTTAGTTTCTTCAGTACATACCCTGGAATTTAGAATCTACTAATAGTCATACAACACACGACACCCTGAAAAGGGACTTGAACATCAGATGTGGCTTGACTTGAGCCATTTTGTGATCCCTTGAGGGAACCGCTTGGTATAGCAATAGAGAGAAAAAAGTATTTTGTCTTTCTATACTACATATAGACATTATGATATTGTAATAAATGGCCAATAATAAAAGCCAAAGGGCTATATCTGACCATTTTACACCTCAGCCACTGCAGAGTTGCACTGCGCCTATTCCGACTATCGCGAGATTTTGACATTATCAGCCCAGATCTAACCTCAGCACTGACGCTTGCCTACCAAAAAAAAATCATCCTCCTTTGGCTGGCACGGCTAACAGTGGTCTTCTCCATTATCCAACAAGATCTGCTAATATCTCAACGAACTTTCATGCTAGTATATCAATCATATTCGGACAATGCCCATGAGAAATGTCCGTTACCAAGTTTAACCCTGCTTCATGCCTCGGGTATATCGAGAACACAAAGTGCTCATGCAAGCAAGTTGGTCTTCCCTCGGCCACTTAGTATTCCTCCTCCACCTTCCATTAAACCCTCTTACAACACAGAGTGGGTTGGTTGTGTGGCGCCTACCCGCTCTCGTTTGTTTAATTATGGTTCTCTTTCTCTCTGCTACTTGAATTTTGTCGAGACCGTTAGCCCACTGCTACACTAGCCACTAGTTCAACTATTAACGCTTTACTGTAGCTTCTTGTTCTCCCTCACAATATTATTTGCCTGTATCACGTACATATTAGTATTTATGAATTTATACATTCTAGATCCTGTACACAAGGAATACCCACGTTCCGTAGCCGTACGCCGCCACGGCTAGTCCAGATTAGAGATAGAAGGAAAAAGGAAAATATATACATGTAGTAGTACTAGTTGTATGTTTTGTAATAGAAGAAAAAAAGCAAGCACCGAGATTCTTATTATAGACCAATCACATCATACAGTCCAGCCATTGTAGAAACTAAGTCTTTTTCCCTCATTATTGATATTTTGTGCATTTTTAATAACACAAAACGTACATATAGAAGCGCCTCGATTCTACGGGTATTCCATACATGGGATATCCCAGTTTCTAGATCACTGAGTGAAGTCTCTGGCTCCAAATAGAGGATGGATCATGTAAGAACGAAAAGTCCACACAGGTGACTTCACCCACTTAATCAGCTTACTCCTCTTCTCTCATCAATACTCCAGAACTCTTTTCTAAGCAGTCAGTATATATATCGTTATAAGTAGACATAGTATGCCTGTGTAATACTGCTCACATGAGGTTATTAGCAATGTAGCTGGTGCCCATAATGCTTACTACTAGGATGTTGTCTGATGATGACTAGGTAGAAGAACGCTATTTTTCTAATACTAGTGCTCACTACTACAACACACAGATATGCCAACGCTAGTTAATTTATATATATTAGAAAGTTTAGTTACTTTTCATTTATCAAAACCCGTAAAACCCATCTCTCGAGTTCGGAATTAAATCACTGTCCGTTCTTAAAACCAAACATCTAAGTGTCAAGCAGCACCAATCGATATGGAAGCGAAGTGATTAGCGACATGCTATGGGTTAGGGTTAGAAATGGGCTTCATATACATTCTTACCAATGGTCGTGATGAGGGAGATCGTTGAGTTTTATGTGCATATCCCGCAATGCATTGACCGTATATATGTATTATAATTTTTCCGATTTTCTATGATATACTATCAGGGTTGTACACCGAGAGAACAATACAATGATTTCTAGTAATCAAGGCCACCCGGCCAAGTGAGGTTGGATTACAATGTGAAGTTATTATCCAATGAGTGCACTTGAACTATTAAAACTACTAACATTCCTAGTACTTTTGTTTAGGGCACCAGACAATGCAACAAACTAATCACTTAGGCCAAGACTAGACGCTATAAAAGTAACTTTTGGCGCTAGTAGAAGCGCTAGCGTTGTGTTGATGGCTTCCTTAGTTAACTTACTAACGATAGTAAATTTAAGTAATAGTGAAAACGAGCATGATCCTTACCATGGGCGAGAACGAGACTTGTTGACGCTGAAAAAATTAAAGAAAGTACAAGTATGTAGTAGGAAGATATTGCATTTCTAGAGATATATCCTCGGACTCGGTTGTGTTCTAATATATGAGTTAGAATTCGTCGAGGAACATATAGCTTGAAGAAAAAAACAAGTACAAAATGTAAAATATAGTGAGCTCGAGCTAGTAAATTGCCACAAGTACACATACACATGTATCATTGCATCATACATGTTGTAAACATCATTCACTGCTTCTTATTGGATCACGTCACGCTACATAGTGGTAATAATAGAGCCATGAAGCTACGACATCAGCATGTCATGACTGCAACTACGGACTCCAGAATCAAAAAATTCAGTGGTAGACATAAAACCACGGTAAATTTTGCCAAGACTTGTTTCTATTCTGGCCATGCCATCTGTCTCTACCAAATACCTGTTTATCCTTCTTTTATTTTTCCCACTACTACCGCTCCCTTTCGCATTCTTTTGTTTTTGCTACGAAGTTACTTCGTAATCAGCCGTGTAATCATACTTGGACCAAAAAGAAAAGAGAAAAAAAAAATTCAGTATCCGCTTTTGGATTCCTATCGACTAGCGGGCGTCACAGTCCTGATGGGCCCAACGTCGTACTTACGGATATTTTTGCTGCTATTCTCGAATCGTGCCAGGTTTGAGATATCCTGCTATGCTAGGTTTTATTCCGGCCTTGCTTTGATTTCAACATGCTTCTCCACGTTCGATGAGCCTATAACATGTATGTAGATGTGTTTGTATACATACATACATAGCATTACGAGTACCAATATAAACTCATGGTGTAGCACAGATTTGCACCCGGAAAAGAATAGAAAAAAGCGATGTGTCCTTTTTATCCTACCGAAAGAGGCAACAAGACGGTTCTCAGAGGAAGCCATGGTTGAAGATATCATTGCTTTATACTATCCAGCCATGTTTTATATACAATGTATAGCATCCCGCGTCCAAGTCGATATAAGTGAAACTTGGTTTATTTTTCCCCCCACACGCTTTCACTTTTTGGTGATAATATATGAAGGTGCAAACGATCACAAGAAGCCAGAACCTAGTAGGAACTCATCTACGCATGGATGATCCCAGAACCTTACATGCTTTCATGCCCGCTCCAAACGGGAACTGATCGCAAAAATCACTTGATGGTGACGGCCAGCTGCAGTAACCCATCTAGATATACTACGTGCCAGTATGTATGGCATTATTAGCCGCACCGCGCCGGCCGCTACTTTGTGCGTCCTGCCTTTCATATCTTTTCTCTCTCATCCTCCTTTGCTCCCACCATAGATACAATATATCTCTCAGTAGAGTTTGAATAAGACGAAAGATATGCCGATCCTACGTATATGTATTCAACACTTTCAGCATATCTTGTAGCTTGGATTAGGTTGTGGAAGTCCGAACTTGCAAGAACTTGTCAGGTCGGCCTCCGATAGAGATATTAATCATATAAGCCACAATGCCGAGCCTAGTATGAACATCTTGTATACTCACCAAACTCTGTTTGCCATGCACCGTTTCTACTCCTTCTATCACTTGACACATGAGGTTCGATTCACTCGTGATTAGTATAAATTAATACTCCGCGATATAATGCTACGTCTGGGCAAACCTTCTCTCTAGGCCTTGTCGCTTGAGGCCAATTTCTTGTGTATCACGTATTAGTATTCGTAGAGACACACGACAAGTTAAAAGTTACTTTAGTTGAGTGTTCGGCTTCTTTTTGAGGCATATACAAGTATATCTAATTTACCGATAGTAGGAGATGATCTCTTCCACCTCCAGCCTTTCCTTTTCGTAGTAACGAGTAATAGTTTTTGCCATTATTATTGTCATGCTTACCGATAATAGAGTAGTTTTACTAGTACATTTACATCTTCATAGCTCTATAGCTCCATAAGATTAATGAATAAAAACAACTAGTACATTTAGACTATGATTACTACGTACGATATTATCTAAGGACGTTATAGGTATATGTCACTTAGCCCAACCCCCCACGAATATCATTTTGGGGGTTGATGAAGTTAGGACAATCTTGTAAATCATAAAGCTCTATTGGTCTCATCGATCCTAGAAAATCTAGACCTATGGCTCTCATCATTACTGAAGCCTCTTATGCCTGAGTATCCCCCGTTTTTAGCTCTTTGATCTTTAGCTATAATAATAAAAACATACAGATAGATACCAAATCTTATGTCAAACTACTGAAATTTTCCCGCAAATCATAGTAAGCAGATGACATCCAGGATGTTTCCTAAAATGGCAATTTTGTAACATTTTTGTCTCATCAGATCTCACGAAGAAAATCAGAATAACGACTTTTATCCTAAACCACGTAGTTTTTGCTTTTACAGCTGGATTTTCTATTATAAGACTAAACCACTGACTAGCTAACCATGAAAGTCATCAGTTCGTATCTTGATCATACCAGTTTTGATGTTTGTGGTGCAGTCCATAACCCTTGTAATATATTTCTTACTAATTTTTAATATATCCCTAGTTCACGACATTCACACATCCAAATCCTGACTCAAAATATCTCCAACAAAGTATAGCAACAAACAAAATCAAGCAATTATCTTTTCGAGTTTCGCCCGGATTATTGAAGATATCTTGTTCGTCTTTATGTGTTAGTTTTTTACTCAACAGGGATATTGCTAGCTTTGAAGTGAAGAGTGATGTGACAGTTACATGTACCATAGTGAAGAAGTTGTAGTCATAGTTACAGTTACAGTCGTAGTATCAGTAGCAAGTAATTACTGACTAGCTAGCGGTAAGTGATGATTGAACAACTGGCAGTAGTGGCAATAGTTCCTAAGAACTAGCTGGTATCACTATATTAGCTGGAATATCAAAGTGTTGTATATTACGAAAATAGGCTAGCACAGCAGTTAAGGTATAGGGAATGCTTAGACACAAAAGTACATATTAGAGGATAAAGAAGTAAGCAATATCCAAATACAGATATTGTTGATGACTTCTTGAATAGAGGCCTAGACAAGGGTCTCAGTGTAAACATCCATACAACTTACTTCCTTCTAACAAAGTATCGCCTCGAGCTAAAATACAGTAGCCGGAATCAAGAATCGAGTCACTAGAATCGAAACCATTTATTGTTCTGGATTGTAGAAATGACCTCCAAGATATGTAATATCAACATCGCTTGATATGGTCCTCCTTGTCGTTTAGACGTACATAGAATAGGCTAGAAACATAATTCCCAAAGCGATTACTGGAACTATACATTATCTTCTTCTTATCCCCTGTCGATGTAATATATATATTACCATCAAAGGAAATAAGAATAACAAAAATTGCTCACATGCCATAATATTCGCCTTGAGAAACCTCGACACATGCAATACCCATAGCCTACATTTAAGAAAACATCAGTTCGACGAGTACTTGATCGAAATCTTTCTTCGGCTACTAGCCGCATACTTCATCCAGCAGTAGAAAAAAAAGAATAGAAGGAGAAAGAGAGACCCTGTACCAAAGGAATGTATGAAGACGAGTGGCAATGCCAACGAAGCTTCTATTTTCTATACCCCTCTTCAAGATATGGGATCACGAATCACAATGCATATGCATTTACAAGTCAAAAGTAAAGTAAAAATACATAGAATTCCAGTCTTCTTAACTTGAGAATACTATGAGGTCAGTTGTAGAAAGAAATACTGGAGTCAGCAGAGCCACGAATCCTGTCCCTCAACTAGGCAGTGTCACCTAGATAGTACGTAAAATATACCGGCGCTAGAACAGAACAGCCGATACTCCGAACAACTAACATATTTGTGAAGTACATACATACATACATGTAACATCGAAGCAGTAGTTCCAGTAGCAAATAGAGTGAATAAATATATGCGTGCTAAGTAACGTAATACATATAGCAAAATATTTTTATACTGCATTATCTTCTATCCTACTGCCGGAAGAATGCCCGAGACGGAATATTATATAGCTATACACATATATTATGCCATATTAAAAGGTAAGCTATTGTAGTTGAGCAAACATGAAAATAAATAACTATATGACGTGAAAAAGTAGATGTAATGAAAATATAAGCCAAAAAAATACAAACAAAAAATAAGCCAATAACAGATAATAGATCAAATATGCTTCTTGTCTCTTGTAAGGAGTCAACCCAATATGATAGACCAAAAGTAAAATGCAATGTCCTAAGCCATTAAAGGCGATGTGTGTGAATAGTCCCAAATCCGTCCGAAGATGTATGTTCGTTCCCATGAAGTATAGACCAAATTCCCGAGAAAAAAAGATACCCAAATAATAACGATGAACAGTAATAAAAAGTAGAATAAGTGGCTAGCCAGCTTGAAGTTATATATAACGACCGCTTGGACCTAGCATAATGGCAAGGAAGTTGTCGTTGAGCAAAGAATAAGAAGTCATGAGGTTAAAAAGAGGTAAAATAGCAATGATAAATTGGGGTGAGAGGGGGGGATAATGATAGTTGTAGAAGTCTGGATCCAAGTAGAATAAGGAATTATGATAACAGTATGGAACAGAGGCTCCGTTTTTCTGTATCGATGCGGGCCCCAACAGTAAAGAGAAAAAAAGGTTGGGCGTGAAAGTAGATCGAATAATGAGTAGTGGCCAATGAGGCCGATCATGCGTAAAAAATAGTGGCCAGTAATAAGAATGATGAAAAAAAAAGGCTGACAACGCAATAAAAAAAGTAAAAGCGGATGAAAAGGTTTTGAAGGGATTTCCTTTTTTTTCTTTTTTTTTTCTTCGTGTGTTTTATGGGAGCCAAAAAAGGTGCACTCGGCGAAGAATAAAAGAAAAGGATTAGGAAATCGACACTAGTAGTGCCTACAGCCCAAGTCATTATAATCGTTCATTCGTAACCCATGACGGTGTAAGTGGCAGACAATCCATCCACCCATCACTGTGAAGAGGTGATAGAGGGGACTGGCTGTTCGTAGTTTTTAGGCGGAGTGCTTGGAGGCGCCAAAGAATATAGTGATGTCGAGACCACTAAAACGCATGTACACGTGATGAGCTGGGTTGGATCATCTTCTCGCGAAAGCCGCTCGAGTCTTGGATGGCCCGGTGGCGCATTAATGACGGGCCATCAGGGTTGTTCATGTATTCTGATTTCCCAGGAGTAGCTTTTAAATGGATATTGTCGTCTTGATCACCGTCGGCGCGGCTTCCCCATGAAGTCTAATACAAGAACACAAAGTTAGTATCATGAAATACATGGGCATTCAGTGTAGTGCGTGTAGTATAGCAAGCAAGATTATGGTCAGGATGCTCCAAGCCCTTCAGTTTTTTCTTTTTAACCTGGACCAAGCTCAAGAGGAGCTAGAAAGAAATGGGTAGCAACGGATAGAGCAGGGGTTGTTGTGCGGGCCGGTGAGCAAGCATAGGAGCAATATCTGACCGTTGCAAGAAAAAAAAAAGAAAAATAGTGAGATAAAGACTTACCATGTGAAGTGTAAACAAGGCATGGAGCTTGATCAAGCCATGGAAGTAACCAAATACAATAGACAGAGGGAGGAAAATCAAGGAGCGGTAGTCTCTGTAGAACAAGCCGATGAGTTTGACGACTTTGGTGAAGGCGAACATGAAGATGATTTGAGCCCAGAGAGCGTACTTCCGGTCTTGAATATCTTCCCAGTCTTGGGTGGCACGCCAGCAGCTCAAGATCAACAACGGGTCCACTACAAAGGCTAGTGATGTAAAGGTAGCAATGTGCAAAGCGTAGGTGCACCAAGGTTGTTGGCTATTATCTCCCCGAAGAGAGCGGTTTGGTTAGCTTGAGGTGTTTCTTTGTTTGCTTGACTGATTAATGGCTATGTCTCTGTTGTGTGCGTGGGCCAGACAGACATGGAGCTATAGGAGTCAGGCACCAAAGCCTATGTCTCCGGAAGTTATGCACCGTCTTCCGCGATGGGCTTCTTTGGTGATATGCACATGTATGTGTTAATACATGGAATGTGAATACATGTGTGCATATACATACATACAAGCAAGCACATATAACATACAGTCCAGTGCATGCATACCCCGCTAGCCGACTATAGAGGCATTCTGCAGTATTCCTTTCAGTGATAAAAGCAATAGTAGCAGCCGCAGGAGTACCACCACTCGGTCAACTCCCACCTTAACCTACCGGACTTCTCATTTTTCTTCCTTTTTTTCTAACGCCAGATGCATACTGTTGCTGTGCAAACGTGCTAAGAATCTCAAGGATGTATGTACTGAGAATAAGTCGCTGGTTTAGGTCCAGATATACTGTGATAATACAGATGGGGGGGGGGATGATACTGGCTATTGCAACGCTTCCCTCGGTTCTTTTTGTTTTCTACTCGCTGGAGCTTGAAGGAGGGGAGATTCTGCGCAGGTAGGGGATTTGGGAAGACATCTATGCATATATATGTTATAGCTGTACGAGATATGTATGTGTATCGAACGGCATACCAAAAACGTATGCAGCGACACATGCAATGATTTAGAAGCATGGCAAGTAAAAAGCCCTCGAAAACACTATAATCGGCCCTGGTACATGGCACAAAAATTTCCACACTTGGGAATGCCAATATATGAAAGATATAAACAATCAAAGTGTTCAAAATACAGAAATTTTAAACGTAACGGAAATAAAAGAGAAAAAACAGCGGCAAAGGCGGGTCAAATCGGGCAAAGAAGGCTAGTAGTGAAAAAAAAAATTAAAGAAATAAAACTCACGTTATAACATGACGCTCATGGATGAGGCTAGTCCAGTTGCTACGCCAGTTGCTGCGGGCCCATCGAGAGCACTGAAACAAGAACTTGAAGTTGTTTTCAAGAGTCGTCTCCACACGGCAAGCGTCTTCATACTGGATCCATGTCTTCCACTTGTTGCTGACCAGCCAGCGCGTAACAAAGTTATCATCATCGGCGTTAAGGTTGAATCTGCCCCAGCTTTCGGTCTTGAAGGCCTCAAGGAAGTTGGGGCTGGTCAGAATTTCGCGGCGGTAGGCGCCAGTGCGGCCAGACATGCAAGAGGTGCCGCCGTCGATGTTGTGCGTGGCTGAGATTTCAAAGTTGCGGCGTTCGATATAGGCGGCTCCAAGCCAGTTCCAGCATTGCTCGGCCCAGGTGCCTCCCTCGATACGGCGTACCTTTTGGCAGGTTCCGACACCACCGATGCGGGAGTGATAGTGGAACGGTGCGAGTAGCCAAGTAAGCGTCTCCGAAGGCCAGGTCACATCGTCGTCGGCCATGACGATGATCTCGGTCTTCACCTGTGGCAGTGCTTCGCACACTTGCAAGCGCTTGTTCGCAATGTGCGTAGCCAGAACCTGAACGTCGGTTTGGTTGAGTGACTTGAGCGAGTGTGCCAGCTTCAGAAGCTCCTTCTGCTTCAACTCTGTAGTGATGAGCATCAGGGTGGCAGGGTTAGTGTTTAGGATAGATTCCAGTGACGAGCGTAGGTCCTCAAAGTGATTGTGAATAGTTGGGACGATGACAGTAACGTCCTGCGAAGTGAACTTCGGCTTCTCAGGCAGAGGATACGATTTGTAGCGCCAATGGCTGATACAGTGCACGATAAGACGAACATAGCGATGAAGCCTATTGACGGTAGTTTGTAGTCAGTATGTAGGTTCTGAGGCAATGGTTAGGCCACTTGACTAGGCCGCATACGACAAGGGTCACGCTTCTCGAGGTAGAAGCATGTCAAAAATCTCGAGCCAGGGTGTTATGCTGATCACCAAAAAAAAAAAAATAAAAAACACGCACGACAGGTTACAATCTTGGTACATACCATAAGCTCCAGAATAGATATATCCAAAACTTGGTTGATTTCATGAACTGGAGGTGTTCCGGTGCATGATCCAGGAGACCAGCATAGCCTACGGGGGCCTGGAACTGTAGAGCAGGCATTTTTCCGGAGCCTGTAGAAGAGGTCTTTGGGACGTACAAATCAACTATAAGCTTGGAGTGTTAGCGGATCACTATAATGATAAATGATAGATAGCCAGCGGCCCGAGCTTGGAAAAAATGGAAGAAAAAAAGAACTACGAGCTAGGCAAACCCCTAGCTAGTCAATCTATTGAACAAGGTGTGTATTTTTTTCTAGGCCACTGAAACAAACCAAGTGAACAAGGCAGAAGGCTTAAATATACGTACCTATAAGTCAGCAACCCAGTACAGGTGTTGATGCTGATGACAATGATAATGATATGCTATTCAAGCTAGTATATGTGGTTGTTTTTTTGTTGTTTTATAATAGACAGAAGCAAGATAATACAATGCCACAAAGCCAGAGGCGTGTTTTTGAAGATGTCGAATTAGCCAAGTCACTCACCTAGACAAGGCATGACTCTTCCAGAGAGAAAGTAGCAAACGCCAGCTTTGCGAATAACGACCCTTTGTGACAAAGGGCGATAGAGGATATATTCTAGAGAACAGGCAGTAGCCAGTTCTTTGAAGGGGTGGGGTATATGATTAACAAATATTGAGCCGGGCTTTGGAACGATTTGCAATATCACCCTGTGACAAGCTGATATCCCCAAGTTTTTCTTCTGCTTCTTCAGACTCGAACTAAGAGAATATCTAGACAAATTGCCTTCCAAACAAAGATCAAAGAGCGAATAAAAAGTCTGAGCGCTGTTGCAAACGAAAATATAGAAATAATTCACAAAACAGAGGCCAACAAGACCACAGCAAATCAAGCTGTTAGAGATTCGAAAACGAGAGAGGAAAACGAATGAACACCGAGATGGTTTAGGATGTGTATGGTCAGATGTCGTTTCTGGAGCAAAACAAGGATTTCTAGAAGAGGCACTTAAAGAAAGTAAAGAAGGAAATGTGTAGGCTCGAGTACTTGTAGTATAAGAGCTTTAGCAAGGGCAAGACGGAGACACAGCAAGAAGAAGCCTTCCAAGTATGGAGATGCTGATCGAAATTTGGGAGGGAGGAGGGGAAGGAGATCTAGAGAAGAGTATAGAGAAACCACCACGGTTCAACGGCGAGTAACAACAGAGAGAGAAGAAGAGATATAGAGATTGGGATAGAGATATCGTGGAATCTACGCGGAAGGAGAAGAAACTTAAGAACATTCGTGGATGTCAAGTCCTGGAACAGCTGAGAATATATACATACGTTGTTGAAAAGAAAACTCGGAAAAAGATAAATAAAATTAAAAAAAATGATATACAATTTTATCAATTTTATGCTTGCCTCGTTGCACACAAACAGCACGCCCGGGTGTAGAAAAAAGGCTTAGAAACAATTAATTAGTTAGTTTAAATGAACTTACTAGCGAAAAAAAGAAGAAAATAAAAAAAACACTCTAAATTAACATGTATATACACGACAAAATTATAATGGCTATTATTCATCGGCCAGTGATGGTCTGATTTCTTTGTATTCAATGATTTTTTATGTCGACGTCTTGTTGATCATGATGATTTTTTAATCAACCCATCTTTTGTCTTCATGAATGCCATTGATGTCCTTTTCCGAGGCTCTAACTCTTCACTTATAAGCCTATAATCTCAAAGAAGACTAACATTAGCCATTCATCATATATCTATATATATACGATGGCAAAGTGATCTCGACTATATTTTTCTCTCTTCTTCGGTACTTCCAGTATGGCTTTCGTTGAACTTTTCACAAACCTAATATATTTCAAATCAACTTCTTTATGTTTTCATGAGCGGTGGGTGGTCCCTTGAACTATGTGCACCCTATATCGAGCACCACTGTCGATAACGATGATATAGTGCTCGGGCCCTATTATAATCAGTTCTTGAAAGAAAGGGCCATATTGATCGTCAATGAACCAAAATTTCTCATCAATCAAAGTTTTGAACCTTCTCATGGCTGGTCCGGGAAGGATACACTATCATTGTCGGTCCCAAAAACAGGGCCGTTATGTTAACCCAGGTAACCCTAATGATTACCTACACTAAAATAGAGGTGACTTATATCTCTCGATATTTTTATGATGCCTTGCCAAAAACGACTCTAGATACTTCGAAGTGGGTGCTACATGGACCATGTGATCAATCAAAATCGAAGAAAGCTTCTGTTGCTAGAAATAGGAATGTTCTATCAAGGA
Source organism: Davidsoniella neocaledoniae (assembly GCA_009806295.1). Taxonomy (NCBI): domain Eukaryota; kingdom Fungi; phylum Ascomycota; class Sordariomycetes; order Microascales; family Ceratocystidaceae; genus Davidsoniella; species Davidsoniella neocaledoniae. The sequence goes on along the minus strand of RHDR01000056.1, from coordinate 31,101 downwards.
AGAGTGATGGTCACCTAGGAAGGGCTGTCAGCGCTTTGGCTTTTGGCGTGACATGCTTATTATATGCAAACAATACCATAGCAAGATAGAAACATTTGGTGGCAATGTTCGTCGTTGGTATCTGCTATCACCATTGCTGATACTACTACCATCCATTACTAAATATACTCTGACCAAGTCCAACAAACAAAAGACCTGAATAAAGGAACAGAGAAGGAAAAAAAGAAGAAGAACAGGAACCTAGACTAGTCATTGCACAATAATCCACGCAGAGAACAGACTCAAGAGAAAAAAACAATGTAAAGAATAGACGACATGAGCCATTAGAACGATCCGAGATCAAGGAGCAATGACCAGCCATTAACGGTGTCATTGCTCTACATGTACTAGTAACCTCTTGAGATTTCCACGCATCTTGCACCTTGCAAAGCATCAATGCTTCTACATATATGTATGTGATTGGCGAGGCATCAGACGCTAGACGAGTCGATGCTTAGCCAAGCTCTTGAGAAGCGCAAAGAGAAGACGAAGAAGAGATAAATCTGTAAGAAAAGTACTAGAGAGCCTCAGGGATTGACTTGGCCAGCCTGCATCAACTCTAAATAGCACGTTTTATCGCGCGATGCGGTTCTGTTTCCCACAAGCGTATCATCCGTCAATTTCGGTGCTGGTCAAACTTCGTCGAGGAAGGGGGGTGTTCAAGCCTTCTTTTGATTTCTTTTGATCTATATGTATATTTATATATATAATTTTTTATCTATTTTTTTCTTGCTTCTTAAAACTTTGACCGTAGACCTTCCTTTTTTTCTCTGCGTGAAAAAGTGACTCGCAGTATCTCATCGTGGTGGCCGAACTGGCCCGTTCAGTCTGCATATACTACTCTGCTAATGGCAACCAGGTACCTCAAAGCTTGATGAGTACCACAGTATTACAAGATACGTGAGCGTGCAATACACCCTACTCCAGACATACATTATAAATACATTGTAGCTACAGCAAGCACCAACAATCACTTCCGTTCATGACAGCAGTCACGATCTTGGCCAGGGCCAACTATTTACGGCCGAAATCCCTTCTTACACCCCTTGTTCCCTCAGCCAGTAACGAAGCAGGTTGTTGTGCTTGTGCGTAGAGGAAATTCCGACACGGTATTTAGGCTCTGCTATTCGAGGAGACTCCAGTATTCGAATTTCACGTACCCAAACTCTAGTATAGGGCTTCAGAGTGTTCGTGTGGTCGAATCCGCAGCATGATACTGGTCACACAAAATACATCTCAAGCACGAAAAACAGGTCAAACTTTGGTTGAGGGCGAATTTTGGGCTGCGGCACGGCCGATATTATATAAAGGCCATATATATTCCGGTAGCAAGACCCGATTTAGCTGTGCATTGTTGGTATCACTGATAAAATCTGCACAAATAACGGAAACGGGGAGCAAGAAGATAAAAGAAGAAAAGAAAACAAGGCGATGGTAAATTAACGAAAGCATAGAGAGTTGCGTTGTTTACAAGTCACTCATAGCTATGCTATACGACAGTGGCAGTGGCTATTTTCGATATATGACGGCCCTTTTCGTGTTTATCAATGTCTCTAATAGTATAATAGTACAAGAATACAATAATCAAGAAGGCAAATCTTTTTAAGCAAAGCCATTACTTTAAATACGGTTATTTATCGAGACCTCATTGTATGGCTCTTATGTCTATGAACCCCCCCCCCCCCCCCTTCTTGGTCTGAATGAGATTTTTTGAATTTTTTTGGAGGAGGGGGGGGGGTTTCTACTACGCTAATGCTCATTTAGATGGAAGGTGGCTCCGAACCAAAAGTAAAATAAATAAATACAACAAAACAAAGATACTTAGCCATGCTCTCTATCCAACTATTCAGGCACTCGTTTCTTTTTGTGTTCCCCAAGATGGTTGGAGCCACGAAGATATCTCAAACATCTCGTCGTCATTAGACATAAACAAATAGAAATATATCACAGCCTTCTAGAGTTAGACCTACGATTTACAGAAGCCCATCGGACAAACATCAGCATCACCTAAGATATTCCACCACGCAGAGCGAGCCACGATCGATGCCAACAGTGAGGTAGAAACTAGTAGGCGAGGCTGCAACATATTTTAACCTATCATAATACGCCAAAATACTGCCGTAAAGCTCAGCTTTGTGTGACCAATCTTCTCCCCTTTGCTCGCCTTTTGCAAGGCCAGCTGGCCTGATGTCCAGCATAACAGCACAACATGCAGCAAATTGCAGTCTGACCTGAGTGTAGGACAGAGGGCAAACGCGCTTAGGCTTAAACTTGTTTTATTCTCCCTTTGCCTCTTCCTTTGCGCTGCCTAGAAGAAGCCTCAGCGACCTCGATCGATTCCAAACCGGCAATCACCAGCAGACAGGTTGGTCCACATACAGCATACTGCAATCATAAGACTCAATCAACGCAAACCACCAGTCGGTGCGTGCTGGCTCTGCTGCCTCCTTGACAACATGCAGGCCGTAGATTTAGGTGGTTTACTTGTGGCCTTTGACTAATATATATATAATCAGGGGTTGTTTTTTTTCGTGAGGGTGCATTCCTTTGCTTTTTGTGTAAACACCTTTATCTTATCAGCTTTAAAGATCTATGTTCGATTTTTCTAGATTCATGGCCTGCCTGTCAAATCGAAAATCACCGCTGGTTTCCTGTTCTTTCTCCCACATCCCTATCTTTACCTTGTTCTAAGGTCCCGTCTCTGACTTTATAGTATTGTCTAACACGCAAAGCTTTCTTGAAGGTCAAACAAGAACAGTATAACAGGATATTACAACATATGTACATATATATATAATAACTAGCTATGTAGATTTTCAAATCTAATTTACTAACTAGCTTTGGAGCACACGAACTAATCCAACAAAGAGGGTTTTATTTTGATCAAGGTTTTGTTTACGTGCTGCTGTTAGTTCCTGGTTCTTGACCGCATCCTTCCATCGATCAAATTTGAGGGTGCGTGGGTAGAATAAAAAAAAAAGAGAAACTACTCTTTGGCAGTTCAGTTCAGATCATTTCTATTTTTTCTATTTTTTTTCGAAAGAAATCTCTTCAGTTAAAGCTTCTAGATCGATTACGGCAATAAATCACAACAATATTCCCTCTCAATATTATTTTATTTTGAAAGAGCTATCACTCGAATTTACGGAAAAAGAAAAACGATCTAAATAAGAAAAATCAACAAAACAAAAATATATATAGATCCAACTTTAGCATGGACTAGCATGCTCGGGGAGAGGGCTTTGCTTACCAGCCCGCCGTCAGGCACTTCAAGAACAATGCCTTCCTCACAATAGAGGAACAAAGCAAACAAAAGAAGTAGGAAGGAAAAAGCTAGGGCAAGGATTAACGTGGTACATAGGTCTCTATACTGATGTACTGTAAAAAAAAAAAAGCCAATAATCCAGAGTGTTGTATAGCCTATCTATTAGCCATACTTAGTCTAAGAAGACTCAATTCTAGCAACACGGCCTATCAAACCGATCTGGAGTCGTACTGTCCACCGGCCATGTCCGCCATACAAGTGTTCCTTGAATCTTGCGGCTTTGACATACTATATTAGATATATAGCCCCATAAGGCGCTGTAGACGGACAGCACCGTACCATGTCGTCCAGTGGTCTGCACCAGGCCGATTTCCGGCGTCCAAGGCCAGCAGAAAGAAACGGGGAACAGGAAACACCGACTAGCTTAACGGTAACTTCGAAGAAGCTTCTATTAGTTCGATGTACAGTCTTTCTTCCTCTATTTCCCCCACTAATTCCCGTTGTCTGCTACCGTATCATATCGCTAGTCTATGCATAGTTGTATATAACTATGTATGTATGTACAGTAGACAAGCAATATCCACTCTAAGAGCCCACTGTCGGACACCCGTGAGCCCTGGAACCCGGGCGGTGTCCTCGGCAGCTAGCCACTATCTAATGAGCTGTTTTTCTCTTCCTTTCTCATTGTTCGTGAATAACATACTCAAAAGAATTTGGGATACCGCTATTAGTATAGTTGTAGGGTAGTATCAACAGTGGCTTACATTGCCTCTGAACCATCCATGTCAGCTTCTTTGGCCAAACGACTCGAAGGCCAAGCAAAATCGAATCAGAAAGAACATGCCCCCAGGCAATCCTTAAGCCTGATGTTGCTGTTTGCGGGCCTATGGGGTCCCACTACCTTTGTTTATCTTATACATACAGGTTAGTCCAAGTGTTTATTCCCTGCCTTATTCTCTAGGCTACATAAACGAAAATGAAAGAATTTTTGCTTTACGAGAAGGAAAAAAAGCCTTAACTCACCTCATGATACTGTATGTATGTATGTATGTGCATACATACATAAATTGGCATAAGCATAAACTAGTAACTGGCCCTACAACATATATAAGAAGTAAAAGAGTACAGGCCTTTGGTGTATCTGACCGTCTAAAGTATCGGTAGGTTATCGACCCAGGGCTGGCATATTATTCTCTTCCAATTGCTTGTTTTCTTTCTTCCTTCCATCCTAGTGTGTTCATAATTTCCTATTCCACCTTTTTGTTTCATTGGCCTGTGCCCATAACTTCTTACGTCTGACAAAAATCCGTTCTAACCGACAACGATGAAGGCCGACTTACCGCGTTTAATGAATGTGTCTCTGTTATTCTAATTACGGTGCCCCCCCCCCCCCCCCCCAACCATCTAACTAGTTCAAAAGGTGAGCTTACAATGCCACGGTAGTAGTCAGTATGCTTTGCAGCATCTCAAAGTGTAATAGTAACCACATAACAAGAGACCCGCTTCAACGATATGCTCAGGTTCGATACATCCCTTGCAAAGACTGCGTACTATGCGACAACCGGATAAGCTCAATTCATTTGGAACAGAAACATCATGTCAAGGACAATGCCAGACAAAAGTTAGACTTACTATTCACGAAATTAACCATTACCAAACGTAAAAAAAATAAGTAAAGACTACATGACCGAACAGAAAGATTTAGGCTATTTATCTGTCAAAAGGCCATAGCATACAACTATTCAACACCAAAGTTTACCGTTACTCCGCTACAATAACTTGAAGAGGCTTCATAAGCCCATAGGAAACATGCTTTATTGGCCAGTGATAGTTCAACTTGCTCTATAATATCCGCTGTTTTGCCTATTATCGGATCTTTTATCGGCTGAATTCCCTAGGCTTCCTTGGTCTCCAAGAACCCTTGGAATGGAAGCAGCTCTCGAAGAGGTAATAAATGACAGATAGGCCTAAGAATAAAGGCACAGCAGGGGTTTTAGAAAAGAGAAGATAAGTAGATAAACAGAGAATAAAAAGCGTGTTAGTTCACGTTGGAAAAATTTTAGTGTACATTTTCTTTTAGTCAAACACTAACATATAGAGGGTCTCGCAGACACATTATTTTTTTTTGCGTTATTTCTACCTCTATGCCGGTAGCACTTTTCGACGGTCTTTTTTCTTTTTTCTTTCACAAATCAAGACGTGTCTATCTCTGAATTAGAGCGAGGGAGAGTCACGTTAGCATGCTATCCCCCCTCCTAAGAAAAAGAAAAGCATCACAGCTTGCATGACAACTCAGCAGCTAGACGAGCTAGATATACTAGTACATTGATATCACATACATACATAAAAGATTCAGTGTCTGTTGTCCAGTCATACTAAGTGAGGCGAATTCTCTTGGCTTTAGTTTGGTTGCATGTTGTCTTGTTATAATGGAGATATGTGATAGCAGTATGCATATGTGTATGCAGATAAGCAAGAATGGAAAGACGGCGGTGCAACTGCTGATGTCCTTTGTTTCATTGTAATAAGCAGCCGTCCGGCCGATGTGCTGTATGTTCTTCCCGTCCTGGCTGAATTGATAGTATATCCTATGTATGTACACATGTGTGCATGTACACATGCAGAGAGCATGTAGCTATCCCGTAACATAACAACCTTTCTCATTCTAGACACCTTTATACCCACATAAGTCATTCAGCTATAGGCACCCAGCCAATAACAATTTTGTGCCACACGCAGACGAGCCGCGTATCTTGTATGCTTTGTCAGTCATCCAAGCTCAATACGCCTTGAAAAGGGCCGGATTTGTAGTTAGCCTTGCAATCGAAGCTAAGAGAAAAGAAACAATCCAAATACATACATAGATAGGGCGGTGGAGAATGAAGACAAACGACAAATTGAAAGGAAATCGACGCGCTATTTCGTAAGCTACTGATACATAATTAATCAACGAGTCTGACAACGGATCTTTAGGCAAATGTAATTAAAAGTTTTACATATTTGCATATGTCAACATAATCTAAACTTACTTGCACGACAAACTTGGACTAATCCTGAATATGTCTAGCAGATAGATGATAACGTATATTTCTTGCATACAGGCAACATATTAGAAATGGCCAGAGAAGTATTAAAAAGGTGTAAGGTCCGCGCCTATCTTAGATGCAAGAATCTGGTTCAGATTCAAGACCATACACAGCCACCAAAACTAACACCTTAATCCACGAATAGCGTAGCATATCAACACTAGGGTTTGTGCGTTTACAATATCACTAAGTCATGGACTAGACTCTAGGGTGCAACACACACTTTCGTGTTAACATCTTGCTCTGCTATTTTTCCATGCTTCCTAGATCCTAATGGTCTTAATATCGGCAAGGGTATTTTGACAGATCGGCTTCTAAGTTTCATACCCTTCTCTAAACCCCCGTTCTAGATATCTTGTATCGTTCTTTCCTTGTTCTCTTGGTGCTATTTATCTACCTGCAACTCTGATAACCAAAGCTATGCTACCTACCTTGAGCGTTGACAATGTGATACTCATCAGTCTTACATCCTTTCAATGTAAAAAAAAAATAAAAATATACCTACCAGATCAACTAGGCAGTCTATGTATTTTTGATAATCAAGAGCACGGTGTAACAGTTCCTCTCAAACACCCTCAAAAGTTGACACGTAACACATATTTATGGCAAGAACAGGTAGGTACATGACCTAGAAATTAAACCAGGTTCCCAGCTTTGATTGAAGTAGGAAAGCATCACACAGGCCGCGACCAACATCAATATCAATGGTAAAAATATAAGTACATCAATAACAAGGGCTCAAGCGGATTAATAGTACGACATTGATAGGGACCAGTGCAACTACAACTGCGATGTTGTCTCTAATTTAGCTTTCGCATTCTTTCTTTTTTGTTATTTTTGCTGCACATCTTTGACCCCTCGACATGAGATTCCTCAACCAACCTTGTTTCCCGACGTCTATGCTTCTCTACTACTTTGCGGTGACCCGTACCTATTCGCATCCATCAAGCTTGTAAACTACGACGGTAAACTCGTTCTTCATAGTCTCGTAGTACACGTTATAGACAGGGCTTGTCATAACTAGCGTTGATCTTTTTTTTTGTATTTACTTATTTGGTAATATCATGATCCAGCATACCAACAAGAACACGAGTGAAAATGAGTAGTATTTTCTATATCAAAATTTATGAACAGGGGCAGGTTACGTTGATAGTAACTCCAGAAACAGGTTTTTCAGCGGGTTACTGAATGACGGGTGGGTAGGAAAGACGAACACATATGCATAATTAGTAGATATTCATGTAATTAATGTCAAGGCTTCTTTCTGCAAGTCGATATATCCGGACATAGACTGACCGCCTTTATCGGCTGACCGCTTCACGACTGGAGCGCCCTGCACGGGAATTTATTTCTGATCGCCGGTCTATCGGTCTAATTCCCGTAGGGTTATACCGGTGATTCCCGACTTACATAGACGTTTTGGGGCCGCCTTCAAGAGAGTGATACCTGATGGAAGTTAACTAAACTTAGGTTGATTTTCATCTGCATAACAGCTATCCTGCAACCATCACACCCATCAGTTCACGACCTTTTACCTTTTTGAAAAGATGTTTCAAATGGGTTGAATAAAATTTAAAATTTACTTGTGATGGGTTGATGTTGTTCAACGTTCGTCCAATGGAATGTAGGGTGGATCCTTCCATTTCTAGGACTGCGAGCAGGAAAGACCCACTTAGCAAATTACGACAATAGCCGTTGTTCTATCGAGTCCAATAATGCCATTGTTCCTACCATCTGAGACTTCATCTTGTTGTTCAATATCACTTATAACTAAGTATTTTGCCAAATTTGAAAAAAAAAACAAGATGAAGATTGCACAAACTCAAATGACGAAGGGTAGTAATAGGCGAAGAGCTTCATATTCGCTTTTCATTTTAGTTTACTATGGGCTATCAACTATAGACTAAGCTCATTCTAATGGTTGCGATGATTCATAACAACAATGGGAATATTCACATTATTGTCGAATGCACTCACACAATACCAAAAGCCAAGCTGTTGTGAAAGTGTTTTATGATGAGAAATTGTACTCCCGAAGAAAGAATAGATCTTGTTGTAACGATATAGAAAATACATGGTTATCTCGGTTAATCAGTGTAGGAAGATAAAGTGTAGAAGAAAGAAGAATATATCTGTTTCTTTTTCTTCTTTTTTTGTTCTTGGCATGTTGCCTGCCAGTTCAAAGCAGAAATTCCTGGGGAAGTCTAGAAAACAACACATATTTGACATGGGTGATAATACTGGTGGTTGGTTTTATCTGCTATAGCTCAAAAACAGGTTCGACATAGAAATAAGATTAGGACTAGCTCTTGTAGTAATAAACCTGGTAACATTGAGCTACATTACTAAAATACTTATAAGAATCAAAAAGACCATTTGGTATAGTGCTGGAATTTAATATCTCCATGCCATGTTTCGTATAGCCGAGAGCGAGCTAATACAGGATCTAAACACTAGCTAGGATATGTTTGTTAGTAGTGGGCTGTTTTATTCGACGTCTTGATATTCGGTCTAGTTTCCATTTTTTTGATGGAAGAACTTCTTTCTTATGAAATTTGTTACAAGGGATGGTTTGGAGTGGCTAGAAGCCATCACCGTAATGGGGGGATCATGCTATGTGGGAGGTTGGTATTCTGCATATTAGAAATATGCAGTAGCTAATGTTGAAGAAGGTGTCAAGATATTGGCTTCCATAGCGAAGATTTGAATCATAATATAGTATTTCCCATAACCAACGGAGATTATAATCGCCAAACTTTTACAGTAGTCTACATGCATTTGGTAGATAATGATCATTGCATAGTATATGTACGTTTCATCATTAAATACATGTTGACGACCTTCATTGCAATATTTTTCATAATGCATAACCTTTTATTTCTAGGTAAATAATTGTATATGGAGAGTTTACAAACATACAGACAAAGGTATTAATAGTAGCTCCGAACAATATGTCGTGGCAGTAAGTCAGCTAGTGAAGATCGATCAGGATACAATAGTATGTTATTTTATGAGTTTGTTGTAATTTAGACGATATAATGTTGTGCAAGATGAATCACACAACCTAGAAGCATGGGCAATGGTAATGGAGCTGAGAAAGAATAAAAATGGAATTCTCGTCATGCATTACTTGTTACAGTGACTATGTTATGCATTATTGATATTGTCATTACGACTGCAAGAGATGTACGAAAGGTTACAATAGCATGTATAATGTATTATATACTCTTTTCCAATTCTGGAATATGGTATACATCAATAAAGTGCGTAGAATGTGCTGTTGGTTGACTTTTGTGGCTAGCATAATAGTTATGGTCGAACAAAACTGAAGAGATCGGCAACAACGTTTTCAGGTATATCTGAGCAGAATAAATCTGTGGCTTGACATAAAATGTATATACTTGCATATGTATGTAAGTGCTTACATACATTACATACATGTATACATAGAAGCTATGGAGACTAGAGCATACTTTCACAGATTAACAGGTTTGGTACCACTTCCATGACGAAGATTAATGTAAGTAATGCTAGTGGATGTGATAGGAAGCACTGCCAAGCTCTAATAACATAGTCACACTACAATGTAAATAGACATCTTGACAAAAACTGCCTTTAATGCTAGACCTTCTAAGCCATTTCTAGACGGTGGTGAATTAGACGAATTACAGGCATAGAAACATTCTTTGTTTTCATTCTTTGACAACAATTTTAATGGGATATATGATATCATTTGATTCCTCCGAGGCATCGCTTATAACTACATATGGATTTCTTAAGTCTTAGGAACAGAGTAACAAAACCCTTGAAGACAAGAGGGGAAATATGTAAGATACCTTTTTTCTAGGATTAAGTTAAGATAGGTAGGTCTTTATTATTGGCTAGTAAAATAATCAAGGCGGAGCGATACAACACGAAGCAAGAGAATAGGAATGTGATAATTGGTTGACCGTATTATTTCTTTAATCTCATGGCACACCTAATCCAGGAAAACTTCAGCTTATAACTTAAGGCGAATCACGACCAAACATGAGGTAGTATTCGAAAAATGTGTGACTTCATTTATATCTTACCCACATATTTCTTGTTTCTTAATTTTTATCTGGCAAGTCTAATAGCCAAAAACAAGTCGTTATCTATGGCTTAGCATGGCTAGTAGCTAATTGAGTAAAAATGCAGCGCAACTCGACTGTGATACATGCACCTAGATACGTATATTCACATCCACATGCAATCCAATATGCCGACCTTAACATCACGGGCGCTTGTGATGATGAGTCGTGACAAATAAGGTCTCGAGATGGAATAGCTTTGTTCTCGCCTCTATCGCATCTGCTCATAGGAAGTGTCCATAAATACAGATATAGTTACAATGGTGTTTTCTTTTTGTATTAGTCTTTCTCCTCTTCCTTTTAAGATATAATAATAAAAGTTGAAGCAGTGAGAGGCCGGCGGTGCATTAGTCTGGAAACGGGCTTCTTGACCCTTTCATCTGCGAAAGCTAAGCAGTATAAACTTTTGGGGCACTCTTCAGCAAAAGACAAGCAAATATTTCACATAGATATCGAGGGAGGGTTGCTTGAAATGGTATGGGTTGACCAGCTATACGAATCTACATATATTACTGATTCGACTTGGAAAATTACCGCGAGATCAAACCAAGAATGTACAGAATAATTCAAAGAAAAACGAAATGACAAGACTAACGGACCACATTGTTATGGTGTTCATTTCCGGTGCCGGGGAAGAAAAATCAGTGCCAAAAAACTAAGCCGAAAAATCAAAGAGCTACGGCCGTGCCGATAAGAGAGTTCGGAAACTGCGTGGCCAAAAAGAGAAATAAAATTCAAAAATTTAAAGCAAAAAGCAAGGCTACTAAAAACCAGTGCTGAGAACTGTAGGTCAGTGCTGCCATATACTAGGCTATATCACGCTATCATGCTATCACACTGCAACAATACCAACCAGTGATTAGAGACTGCACTTCCAGGGATCGTTCTAATAAAAATCTGCCATTGGTCTAAACCGTGGCTAACTGGTAGTCATAATGACAACTCGTATTAGTCTGGACATGGATGGTTGTGTTGTTTCTTCACACACTAGTAGTGTTCTCGAAGGGCCTAGTCAACAATTATATCAGGGTCTTTTCATACTGTATACTTACATGCGTCTATGTATATATCTGTAGCTTACCAACAGTATCGAAACGATAGCTATCAAAGAACGGTATATTCTTGCCATACCCAGAGCAAGCCTTTATTACATACCGTCAATCCCACTCAAAATAATTTGGAAAAAATAAACTAACAAGTACATTCATAGGACTTCACGCCCGGGTTATGGGAAAGTGGTGAAAATTGCGATACAAGATCGTGTAGGTGTATCACCGTCAGGAATTTCTAGAAGCGGTTAACTCGTGTTTACCTATATGTCGTAATTTCAACGCGGTCCGAAACATCCAATAACAAAAGACAAGTCCATGTTGGTAGCTGGAGGTTATCGAATTGTGTTTGTTTGTATATACATATATTCATACCGGTGTGATTGGAGAGAAAGAAACGTGATTGACCATAATAGAGGGGTCTTAATCATACCCATGTGCTTTGATGCCGTTATTAGTGGAAGCGAGAAGCCCCGAAGACGATCAAGAAATAGAGCCTTATGATATAGGCTATAGGATAGGCACAGCCATAATATGATTGGATAGAAATACCATGAAAGAATTCCCTTGCTGTAAAGGCCATTTTGCCACTCGCCAAGGCATTGAACGCTACAAATGATTTTTTTAACAAACATACGAACATTGATCTTCTTTTCAGCACAGAGTTTGAGCTAGGGTTTATGTGATTGAAAAACCGGCTCCTCCCGTTTCCTCACAAGCTGCCAGTGGCAAGGTGAGTAGAATACGCCCCCATGTATTCATATATGTAAAGCTTAGTCAATATAATCATCATCGACTTCAGGCTCAAGCAAAGACTCTAAGTAACTGTAGATAAAATGCCGTCTAGAGAGAATTACACTATAATTTGATAATGACATACATGCTGGTCTAAATCGACATATTGTCAGAAATAGACAGCTTTTAAAAACTCGATATAGCCGCTATATCCATCACAAAAGAGTTCACTGTGTGAGGAATACTGATGCATGACTGACAAATTCTTAATCCTCAGATACCCGCTTAAATACTAACACACAACTACGCCTCTCTTACTCCAGCTGAGTTGTAGAACGGTAGTATTTCACTGTTGTCCGAGGCCGGACAAATCACACCGACTGATGAATCCTTAACAAAGACTGCCTACCACTAATAACGAAACCTCCGAGAAGGCGATATTTTGTTAATGTTATTGACATTGCACAATGGCGTTACCAAACAAAGCCAGAAGCAGAAATCCCCCTTTCTTGTTGTACCTTAGCGATGCTTTAAAATTGCCTACGCAAATAAATACATCTGTCAAGACTGTGAGTATGTCTAGATAGTTGCAGGCATTTGCTACCAAAGGATAGATAAACAGCATGGAAAGGGAAACAAGATCAGCTTGCAGATGCAATGACAGGGGCGGCAATACAAAGCTCGATTAGTAATAAATAAGATAATCACGTAGAGGCACATATAGAGAGTTGCGTATATATCTCGCAGAGACTATCTAAGTAAGTACAAATGAGGATTGCACTTTTGATACGATGTATGGTAAAAGACCATAACATTAGGTAATATAAGTATTAAAGATATGTAGTAGGTCACGACGGAACCATCGAAGATCTGGCAGTTGCATGTATATATTATGATTCTTGGTTCCAGTAGAGGCCGCCTCAATATTATAAGTTTTGCCTCCAATAAGTGAATACCTCACGACATTAATATTGGCATAGTGAAAAGCTTGTATATTTCGCTAAGTCGTTGTTATACGGTCTGCCTCCCTAAAAACGCCAAGACCCTACCATTGAGACTGGACTGAATCACCTAAAGAGTGTTTTTATTGCCATATAGTTAATGATATATAGTCAATTTGGGGCGTCATGCTGTCCTATAGATGTCTTGGATTTTGCCGCCCGAGACTCACCCTTGAGATTTCCCGGCGACGGCTCTTTGACTGGCCCAATGACTTTCCTTAATGTAATATGAGCTGTGCAACACGGATTGGGGCTCTATTTTGTTTCATGTATGTACATCCGCCAGTGGCAAATAGTTTGAGTGACGGCATGATAGACGAAGTGGAACGGCTGTAGGGCATTTGTACAAAGCACGAAGCTCCCCGACAGTAGAGTAGATTCTTAGAATGGTATATATAAGTATGGTCTCATACCCGTACTACCTTCATTATCTATAGTTTTCTCTCCTTCCATACTCTTGGCTTTTGTTTTCTTACGTTGCGTTGTTTTTTACTACTAAATGTTTTTGTCCGAACATTATATAGAGTTCTGTAGTCGGTGGCATCTCACCGCTCTGTTCCTTGACGGCCACTGGATATCTGCAAGCGAACAAGAGCCACTATGACCATGACCAACACGAGAAGTGCCTTTGTTTTTTTACCTTGCTACGACTATAAGCAGTGCTACTACATTGCCTTACTGCTACGACCGTATTTCTATTAGCGTTCTGTGGGTTATAGACACGTAGAACTCAGTAAGTGAAAAAGAGAAACTATATGGAGACAAATGAAACCTTTGATCTTTGATGTTGCAACGCAGGAAGAAAGTCCCAGGCTGCTAACAAGGTGGGGATGAACCAAGAATAAATATACAGTAGAGGTAGCACTAAATTAACATCAAGTAAAAGCAGAAGATACATACGATTCGCCTTAGCTACTACGAAAGATTCGTCTTGATACTGAATAAGGGGCCTCCACATCTCATGTTCCATTAGTTCTGGGGTTGCTGGTATGATAGGCAGTGTTCTCCTTGCATATGACTATATCTGTAAGCTGCATGGTAGAAGACGTTTTGTTATACTATAGTATCCAAGTGGGGCATAGAACACGTCGCAAACTACGACTGAAAGCGCTTTTAGCTAAATTGGACTAATGGGATTGATGTACACTTAGTATATATAGAGCGAGTTACACTTTGTCTGTACAGTGTTCTATCTGCCGACCTGCTACTGTTAATGTGAGTGCGGATATCCGGTGCACGCCCTTATAAAACCGGCTCAGTAAAAAGAAGGTGAGCACAACCTGGATTCCAACCACACAATACTGTACCATAGTCCGACCAGATTCAGGGACAGAAGACGTCGGGCGATTCCGATTTAGCCCGGACCACGTCCGGCTCATTCTACTGCGGACCGCCGATAAGCTCTTCTGGCAGGGAACAGGCCTTCCCCTGATGCCGCTGCATTTACTCGGCTAGAGACAGGGGACGGAGACCAAGAACTTTAGAAAGTTGGCTGTTCCCGATTTGAAGTTGTGTTCTGGACCCGGCGCGGATCTCTACCTGCATTATCAGGGATAAACTCTGGCAATTCGATAAATGTACGGAGAGAGATAATATAGACATCGATTTTTTGCGGTTAGGAAACTGGCGAGTTCATTCTTGCAGGTACAAAAATCGTCTCAAAAAGCTCTGCTGCAGGGCCAGGCTGGCTGGAGACCCAGCTGACTCTTACATAGAGTCCAGCTCGTGCTATTTTTTGGTTATTGTTTTGGCTTATAGCATGTGTCATTGCGTTAGTGGCTACAATCGTCTTTGCTCAGCCAACGACACTGCGTGTGTCAACCTCAAGAAGACGAACGACCAAAACAAAAAAATCCACATAAAAATAAAAGGAATCCCGTAGGCTGCTTTGGATGCTGCTAGAAGGTCAATCCATATTGCTGGACATACAGGCCATTTCGCCTATGGCCAGGCATATCGGCCTTCGGACTTTAGAGCTAGCTGGATCTGTATATGTATATGGGCTAAAAGCAGTCAGTATATGTATGTATATGGATGTATACATGTATAGATTACATATATATGTATATACACATATAATACAAACTCATACATCTGCAGCCATGGATACTACATACAGATATGTATACATAATACATGCTTCGATCTCGATCCCAATCCTACCAGGGCTTGTTAGCATAGCATGTAGCAAGCGAGCTGCTTACATGTCAAAGCCTGTGGTTTGTTGCAGCTCGTTCTTGCTCTCCTGCTTTTTACTCAATAAGTCGGGCTCGTTTGTTTATTTTGAACAATTGTTCCATTCAGGGCGTCCCGTGGTTTATTTGCTTCCTTTGTCACCTCTCATAACCTCTGCTACTAGGCCAGTAAGTCTTGACATCCACGCCCCTCGCCGATTCCTGTCAACTATTATAGTTGCACCACTAGCTAGTCTTCCTGCTTGGCTTGTGAAAATAACAGGTTGGGCTTAGCGGGAAGCAGGCCTCGGGGATGCGAAAGGGCATCTTCCGGCTCTGATCTAGAGTCACATAGTGACCAAATGCAGGTCTGCACACACCCCTCCTCCATATTTTTTCCCTTTATTTTTATTTTTATGCACCAGACTAATCCGACGCTGCAGGTTCGATAGCTGCGTTCTAGAGGAACTAAGCGATCATGGCACGGCAGACTCGCCTAACCAGGGAAAACGCATACATATCTGTATATCTGCATATCTGTACACATACAGATACAGATACATGTATATGTATACAACGAACGAGGGGTGGTTGTTGCATCGCATGTACAGATACAATTACTATAGCCTTCTCTGTGCCGAAAGTATGTGCTGTCGACGCAGATAAGGCCAACAATGGTTGCAGAAAAGACTTAGAAGCACTCTCCAGCTTCCAGCGTCCGCCGGTCGCCTCTTATATGCCATAGGCGGAACAACTCAATACCACTAGCCGACTTTCGGCTTGTTCTTTTCTTTTACTCCATGATGACTCGTTGAGAAAACGAGGCCGTCATCCTGCCTGTGAATTCACTTCTAGGATGCAACACCCTAATCTGCAGTCATACTTACGCACGAAGCGTACCTTGAAATAGCGCCGCCGTTGTTTTTTTTTGATGTGCTGTTGTATACCTAACAAGTCAGCGGGCCGCAATTATGGTAAATCAACAACAAAAAAATAAGGATTTATTATAGTTTATTTCCCTTTTCAGCGCCTTATTCGGCCTCGGCCTCTTTCTTACACGGGGTATTGTATACTTTGCTCACCTATCTCGACTCTATGCTTTGCTTGCACCCCTCCCCCCTTAATCTTGGTTTCTGCCTCACGCTTACGTGAATATAGCTTCAAAAAGCATGTCTCTATATTTGTAGAGACCGACCTTCTCTCTCCTTCTCCCATCCCTCGGGGCCACATCTGTGCTTTAGTCGGGCTTACATTGTCATGATTGCTTGCCAGAGAGAACCATCTACTTTCGTGACCGTAGTCATGTATAAAGCCCTAGATTTGTTCTCTGGCCTCCTCCTCCGCTCGCCTTACCGAGATCCAGTTTAGCTCCCGCGCCATCCCATCCCTCTTAACTGGCTCGATATGGGAGTCCATATTGCTGTATTGGGAAAATCCCTCTCTTGTATTTTCTTGGGGCGAGACCCTTCAGGACTTCCTCCCCAACTTGCACACCTCACGCCTCTCTTTCAAACAATCCCGGGTATTCTGTTTCCTCACTTGGTCCTTAGGAGGGCTCTGACTCGCGCAAGACATCGTATTCAGGCACTTCCTAGATCCAAACTAGTCTCGCCAGTTGCCGTTTTGGGTGTGTCTGAAGCCAGGTGAGCCGAGCTTAACTCGAGTTAGCTCAAGCTAATTCAACCTGTCATTCTTTACAATGGAAGCATGCGGAATGGATACACAAGCAAACAAACAACCAGGCTTTCTAATTCCGCACTTGTTTACTCGAACCCGTCCGTGTACGAGAATTCTTCGATTGTCTATTGCCTATGATGGAAGTCCAATGTAGGAACTGGCGAATCACATGTCAGTGTCGGTCTAGCTGTTTACGTCCTGGTCGTGGTTGATTGCTTGAACTACTCCAACGGTCGCGTTTTGTGGCCGATTAGGGCGCAGATGCGCTTGGCATATTTTCCAACCTATCCAGAGTAACCAGGCACATATAAACATGTTTATCTCTAGTATCTTGTTAGTTAAGCAGCTAGCGAATGTGGTGAACGTAGAACGGCGGGCTGACAGCCCTCCTAGGATCTATCAACTGCGAGTGACGGCCTCTATTTAAGCCTCGTCTGATATTCCTGATATGAAGTCAATGCTACGAGTTCTTCAACTCATCTACGCCTCTACTCTATCACTATCATCCTTGGTTGGCGTCTATGGGTAGAGATGCTTCCCCAGACATACAGTAATAAGTAGGAATCCAAGGTACCTATCACCCCAACACTTGTAGTAGTACTGACGGTAGCTTGACCCTTGCCCCGGCTGTCTGCGGCTGTTCCCCTGCCTGCATGATCACGCAACATACATGTACATGTGTTCCGTCCAACACCTTGCTGCATACTCCTTTGTACCGGAATTAGAGATGTTTGTTTGTGCTGACAATTTAGATATATCTGTAAGAATCATGATAAGAAATACCCCCTCTTCCGACAATCAATCTCTTGGGTGGTGATATACACCCCACGCCCCCCCCCTCACCCTCCCTTTTGCTTGTCCATTCCACCGAGTGTAGTTGTATATCTGATACGACGTACACTAGGCCTCGTCTTTAGTTAGCCTTGGCGGAGCACGTTCATGTATGGTGTATAGCAATATTATGTACCTGCACATACAGGCCCTGCTTCAGTGAGGTTCCTGGTTTGGGGCTGACATGTCGCTTGATCACTTAGCCAGCCAGCAGGCCAAGCCAATCGTGTAATCCACAGTGCATCTGAGGCTGTATCCCCCATAGTAGCACGTATGCCCTCCAATATATTTAGACACATACGCACGCATACCAACGCATTATACAGGCATAGCTACATGTGATTCCCTTCCCGAACCTGAATCATAGTCACTTGTCTCTACGAATGAATTCATATGCTCTTCGTATAGCTTTATATAAGTCTACATCAAAATCTGTGCGTCTATCCCCCTTAGAAGATTGAGAAACAGATTATAGGGTTTCGTATATCTTTAGCATTACCTAGGGCATAGTCTCGGTCGTGTATCTGATCAAACTTAGATTTCTTCTGTTTTGTCTTGCCCACACAAGCATTTTGCATTTCAGAGTATGTAGTTTATAAGCCTATGTTGATTTCCTATTTGGGCTTGTCTCGATAACTCATAATGTTCCTCCGCTCTCCGCGTGTATAAATATAGCTCCATCATTCCCTAGCTTAAGCTACCATGCTGTTACCATAGCGAGTGGATACAACACAGCAGCCGAGGGCAAGGGGAGTTCTTTGCCTTTGCTATTTGAGAGATTGATGTGTATACCAACGCCCCTCCCCCTTGTACATTGATTGATGCTTCGGCCCATCCACAGATGTATACTCTATTTGGAACGTATCATGTCCGCCAAAGTGCACACGACCAGACGAACCCAACTTCCCTGTCGCCCTCCTGTCGCTAATGTAGGGTGTGTGTATTTGTCTGCATTTGTTATCCTGGAAGCTGATGGACGATATTCAAGAAGGGGCCTTTGCAAGCATATGCCGCATGTACAATAGGCCCGACCCGAGCTGTCGGGACAATAGTATGTGGCTATATGATATTTTTATTGCTCTCGGGTAGGAATAATAACTAATATCTTCATGATAATACCCCTAGTAATGCACTTAGCTATTATATCAACTCTTTTTATATTCATATAAAGTATGTAATTGTTTGTCAGCTCCTCCTCTGCTTGCCTCCCCTCATAGTAAGAGTTGTACCCGGCTCGCGTTTAGACTCTTTCCGAGGCCTGCATGTGCATACTCAGTAAATTTGTGTGTTGCAAGAGGATCTAACGGACAATGTGCCGCGAGTACAACGCTGCTCGTGCACGCAGAACTGGGTATGCATGTACAATATGTGCGTTTATGTATGAATATGTAAGTAGTTCTGATTATTTATTATGCAACCATGAGCACTTCTTTTGTTAATACATATAGGTCAACATATGATATCTTGTTCATACTTAATATGCCTCGTTTAATTTTCCGTTGTTTCCTTTCACTAGAGATCCGCACATACCACAGTCTTAGATGAACGTACATGATGCATATAATTCGTATAGCATCTTAAATGGATGAAAAGATCCTTCAAGCCTCATATATTGCTTGCTACACAGTTTTGTTCTTTCTTCTTTGTTCCATGGAGAAGTCATGTTAGAGGATGGTAAGCCACGTCAAAGCAAAAAAAGGCATACTACTTCCATTGTAACCAGCTATACAGTATTTGATAAAACCATTAAGCGAAGATAAGTGTCACATTTGTCTACATATATAATTGATTTGCCCGTAGCGTAAAGTTTTATCTTAATCATGAGCACGGGCATCTCCTTCGTTCGAGTGGATCGAATGTCAGAGGGGGTGGGATCGTTTACAGCCAGAGCTTTCATTCATCGGATGACTAGCTCCAGATCTATAGTCGAGACTATATCAATCTTACTGGTGTGTTGCTATGTTTTTCGCTTCGCTTTATGCCGCGATACATATGAAGTTGCATTGTAGGTAGATGATGTGTTCATGGGTTTTAATTTTGAGGCTACTATTTACCAATATCAAGTATATAGTAGCTTTCAGATAATGGTGATCTTATGGACAAGTGGCATCGATGTTGATAATAGGTAGCATATTTATTACTCAATATATTGTAGTCTTGAATCTTGAACATTTTGTGTATGTTAGAGTCCCATATCATCTAGGTATCTATCGTTGACAACACCAGCATCGAATCCATTGTTCAGCCTCACTCTCATGTCGATGTTTCATTGACACTCTAACTAAATGTGGCTTTTCAAGGCATCAAACTATGGTACCCCAACTGTCTATTATATGCTAAAGATATCGGACTCACGCTGAAGTCAGGGGTGCGTATAAAGCATACGATGCATTAATGTTGTTGTCGCAATAGCAATACAACCTATCAATATATATAGACACATACACACAGCTTTAGTTGTATTCTGGGAATGCACTCAATCATACATTTGATTCCGCCACGCTTCCGATCCGAAGTCCCTTTCTTCAAGCAGTCATTGACATTGACATGGTGTCCTGCTGTCTTTGCCAGCAACTTTATTGGCCATTTAGTGTAGTGACAGTAGCTTACCGTTGCTACAGCCACACCTATCATTTTTCTCCATTCCTCATACCTTACATTTCTCCGGCACTTGCTCTTGTTCCGTCACATCTGCATGGAATTATCTATGTAGGTCTGTGTGCCTATGTGAGGCTCAGCACTATAAAATAACGCTTTTGCGCATTTACTGTGCAAATGCCGAGTTTGCCATGTGTTCTTTCAGCAACTTTCAATTCTCCTTTCGTGGATATTGGTAATACTACCAGTTTTCGGAATAATAATGTGATGAAAGTAATATGATATATCATTGATTTGATGAACATTCTTGGCCATGACCATATATGCCTAATGAAAAAAAACAATAATCACCATACGGTGTCATATGGTAATCTGTGTTTATATACTTATTTAATACATATGTCTGCAACTTGATAACTTATTATTGATGATCATGAATTTCATTGTAGTGTTATAAGCTCTTCTGGCACATTGTCTCATAGAAGTTCTGCATGGTAAGTTGTTGCCCACACAAAACTTGACATTAGAAGTAGTTAAACCGAATAATGGCCCAATACATATTGGGCTTGCAATTACAATTAAAACCCATATTTTTATATCATTATGTTGTGGAGTTCAATGAATGTTGTTACTCTACCCAAGTCGTATCGTTATGTCTGTGTAACATTAAACCACAAACATACATTTCCGGCAGCATCTCCAATTAAGTCCCAATAGGAAGCTACCTTGATATTATCTCTGCTTACTTGTATCTATGATTGATTATGATCTAGTTACAAATATAATGGGTTTGAAAATCTAACATGTCCATAGTCATTATATCGCGTAATTCCTCAATCATCTATATCTTCACTCAAAGCACACACTTGGTCTGAGCATTCAAATTCCTAGCTACTCATAATTTGCTGAGCCCAACCATACAAGTTTCCTTTAGTGTTGCCTATTCCCAGCGAGGTGCGTGTTATTATGGTATGACTTCTATTGACTTCACCTTTCACCCCTTCACACACCACCCACCATGGACCATGATATATTGAAGTCAACAACTAGTAAAAAAGGATGGAGAATATATTTTATGTGAGCCTGCTCATGACAATTATATTCAAAAAGTATGAATGATAAGTTATGTATGTTAATATCACAGCATCATATCTCCATGGTCCTCATATTCTTGAGTTTTAAAATATATAGCACATTGCAAAACTTGAAAATATATCCATTGCATCCGCTCACGTCACTGGATAAGTTAGCTATGTTTATATCAATGTTTTGATTTACTATGTTATCAATCTACTCATTCAATCGATAAACTACCTTATTCTAACAGATGTTCCAACTACTCATACAAAGCTCGCTCAAGCACCGAAATATAGGGTTAAGTTGATACCTTGTGTTACATGAAATCGTAACACGGCCTCTGTCATGTAGAATTTCCAAATCGAACAGTACGCATTTTTAGAAATAGTCTAGCACATAGTTATCTCCAATCCATTTTTCGCTAATTCATACAAAATATATGCGTTTGTTCACGTACTTCCTCTTCTAGATTGATAGTTCCCAGTATTTGACCCTACGATAGTGTATGCTTCGCTCGGGCTTCTTCACCGCCACTATCTAGTACATAGATCCTAGTACACAGCCCACTCTTTTCTACTAGCAACCTACTCCCCTAACTCTCTAAGAAACCATACAGTTAATTGCAGGTTTTGATTGTGATGAGTGGGCCAATGAATTGCAGAATAACAGTGTGTAAATTGTCAAAAGAGGAAGAGAAAATCAGACAAATTCAAGTCCTCCTTGTAATGATTACACAGTTATCAACATATTCATACGTAAGTAGACATATGAATATGCGCCACATAGGTCTTACAAGGCACAATTGCTACCTTGATATTATATCCACGTTGTTTATTTGGTAGGTTGAATGTAAAAGGGCCTGCAATTGACATGAATATGTAGATAACTAGAAGTATTTTCATTCAATAATTAGAGAACAGTCTAGATGTATATCCCACATTCTTTTTTTCAACTCATTTGGGAAAATGATATCTATTTGTGTGCCTCAAAATTATCCGTAAACAAGGCTACTTAGCCAACCACAGCAAATACAACACATCATGGGCCCCGAATAAAGGACACGGAAGAACTTTGATTTTTGTCTGACAAAAAAGAAGAAAAGCATACATTACAACAGTAGGCAAAACACAAGAAAAAACGCCATTTGAAGCTATTATCTACCGTTATTTTGTTGTTGTTACATTCTAGCCGCGTTTTTTTTCTTTTTGATAAGTGGTCGAGCTGAGTAAGCAGTCATGATATCGAAACAAATATATATATGCCAACTCTTTCTCTACCGCCATTGGCCGGTTGGACGCTCTGTATTTGGGAGTGCACCGGAAAAAGAAATATTAAAAAAAGGCAACAACTAGCAGAGCAAGCATATGCGCGGATTCCAAGGATCAGGAGGGGCTATTATTCGTGGCATTTTTTATAGTTATGTAAGCCTATCTCTCGGACTCTTTTTAACTAAAGGAGCTAAAAGCATAACCTTTGGGACACCCATCTGATAGACCATCTCGTTAAGTTATTAGTCCCAAGTGGTTAAATTTGTTTACTTTTTTTATTCCTCTTTTCAAATCATTATATTTGTTGCCTGCTCCTTTCTAGCTGGCTGACAGAAGACAGGCCATCCTTCTACTCCCAAGCACTCTATCTTCTCGTTATTACTGGGTGGTTCATAGGCTCCGGATGATAGTTCCTATATCCCCGACGGATGGAAGACACAGCAAGGAGGGGGCGTTTAGGTTGCAAGCAGTCTTTTGGAGGGGCGAAATGGGTCATAATAACATTGTTATGGTGGCCATAAGTGGTAATGTGGGAGTGCCAGCTCATCGAGTGCAGTAGCCAGCACCAGCTTTGTTTACCACATGAATGTATCCTACGCAAAGGAGACAGAGAAGGGGGGGGATACTGTACCGTGTAGGAAGCATATAGAGAGACAGACAGAGCTGCCGATTCTTCGTTGGCAAAACTCAGTAGGCCAATACGAATGACTACACTTCGCTCCTCTAACATTATGTTCCGTTTATATGCTTCCGGTCATTTCCCTACTCGCTTCGCCATTGAGCTAACGTGATGTTTCTTTCCCTCTTGTTCTGGGCCTTCCGTTGTCATGTTGTTGATTCGATGTGTTGGTTATGTGGGGGGAAGAGAAGAAGCATGTAACTATACGGTCCGGTGTGTATACGTGTCGGGTGAGGCTATCGGCGAAGACATCGATTGGGCGACCCCGCGGCTTGCTATGAGGGGCTTGCTTCTCGGTTACCAGTGCTTCATGTCTTGTCTTTTACCAATCTACAAGATAATAGACTAACAAAAGCGCGTCTGGAATGGTCGTCCAGGTTAAGAAGAATAGGCCTAATAGAATGGATTCACCCAGCGGATCTTGTCGAAAAAGACTTTCGCCGTACTAGCATCCTAAACGGTGTTGGGCACAAACAGGCTTCTTCTTCTCATAGGTCCAATCAAATCTACCATTTCTAGGTCAATCCAGACCTTAGGTGTCTACAGCTCCCCAATGGCCAATAATAATATAGTAATACAACTTAAAGTCATAGTCCGTGGTCTCTAATCTTGTCAGCCGAGAGTTAGCGTTTTCTCGGCCAACCAGCACCCTCTACAAGTTAGAAGAACAAACAGGCTAGATTATAAGCTCATTCATCCCACCCAAACCTATAAGCATCTCATCATCAAATATAGCTGGCTGCACCCATTCTATATCATTCCTAGTATTGATTAGCCATAAAGATTCCAGTGCCAATCACAGCAAATATACAATAATGCCAATTGGCTGCAGCTGTTATTCTCGGGTAATACAAAGACATGTTCCTAAATCACCATGGCGGGTACAACGCGGGATTTAAAAGGCCATACTGCGCCACCCCTGGTTGGGTTGTGGTAGTTACAATGTGTTGGTTGGTTCAATGTATAAGATTCACCTAGGAACTCGTGCATTACTATCATGTAATGCCGATGCCAAGTTTATTGCAAGTATATCCTTGACCAGGTATCTATTTCTTCTTTTGGTTGCATCTAGGCTGCAACTGCAATGTCCAGCTGAGCTGTATGACCGCGTGCATATATTCTAACTTCATAACAACATAGCCTTCTTAAGTATGAATAGGCAGGCATCAGTGGCTATATTGGGATATCCCAAGTAGAAGCTGTAAGCGGTTTAATGTGTATGTGAGTAGGTTATCCAGGCATTTTAATGCTGTAAAATATACGTAGATAGAGAGAGCCTCCTTATGATATATTTGGTATACACTATCTTGAGTATCACAGGCTGTGTTGTGTGAACTATTTATTTCTAATGTAGCACAACAGCCATATAATGAAGTGCACACCTTCTTCGGCATCTCCATATTATAATACGAGATGTCAGATCGCTTGAGATATTTTTACGGGATTTCTTTTATAGCAACTGGAATATATTACTAGCTTAGCGGTGTATATAATATCAAGGATATATATATTTCAGGTGCTTCACCGCTCATATGACACACATATTAATGCTATCGACTATAGTCCACTAATAGGTAAGTTTTGTCATCTAATACTAAATATGATAACATTCGTGAATATAAATCTTCAATTAACTATACACACATCCTTGAAGTGTAATTTGAAGCGTGGTACTTGTTGTCACGCTGTTCTAAATATAATCAATAGCTAGTGTTTCTTGCTTCGTAGCATCGAAGCGATATAAAACTTTTCATCAAGCAAGCCACTAATATACTTATGATATAGATCAATTCATGGGCCACGATACAATAACCTGGCAAGCCAATAAGCCAAGATTTCAAAGAGAAACAACGAACACATCGTCTCTCTTCAATTACTAAGACATAGTATGTGTATAGGGTGATAACCACATTGATCGACGATCATCTACTAGGATCTGAATGAATTATATTACAAATTATATCATTACGGTACTTGTACATATACTTCACACGTATTAAATTCCATCCTCATACATGAGTTTCTGCATTCCCAAGAACAGTCAGATCATATTCATCATGTAGCGAGATAGTCATAGCTTGACCTAGTTGTGAGTCTGGCCATTGCCCAGAGCCTAAGCGTAGAGTCATGTTATGAAAGAAGAATTCAGTTATTTCAATACTATTTTATTTTGATGTTGCACAGCGTCATCATATTGAGCATCACTTTTACCCAAGTCTAATGAACGCAGTGATGTATGTCGATATTTATTAATCAAATGGAAAATCTACAACTAAGGGAGCCAACATCTTACGATACGCTATTAACAACTATGAAATGAATGACGATGATCTATAGCAGGAAGAACCCATTCGGCCACAATCTATGATGTTTATTGCACATGTAGATCATATGTATATACGTCCAGGTTCACTACTATGCTGTCTCAGGTGAAGACCTCTCCAGATATATATAATGCAAGCTGCAGAAATGTATCGAGATGAACGAGAAGGGCGCTTCAATAAGCCATGGGCCATTGCCCTAACAGAGATGCTCATCTGATGAGCAGAAAATCCCCGGTTTGATGAGCAACAGGCAACTAATTAGAAAGTAATTCATGGGTACATGGTCACGATGCAGCCGCCCTAATATCTGATCATTTAAAAAGTCTACAACATATTTCTTCAATTTCCCACCCGTCGTGAAACTGATAAATTTCTGTACAGGCGCCTTGATAAACAAATGTATGTATACTAGCTACGTTATAGTAAAATGTAATTCCAACAGCAATATGTTGTCAAAAAAAGCCGTTATACATAGTTGTCTGTTTAACCGAGGAAAGATAAACACAAATCGGTCAGCTTGTGGTTTCAATGAGGTCACTTCGATCCTGTTTATGGCGTGAAAGTTATCCGGCCGGCCCGAATTATGACATCAAGGGTCTATTGGGATGGTATAACTTTTATTGGCGAACAATTAGTATAGTAGAATATGATCAGTATTATGTCATATAGGAACACTAGAACAAACTGATCGACTAGGCAAATAACATTTGAAAATAGCCTTTTTTTATTTTCATTGTTTTGAGAAATTACAATGAGTAAGTGTCTGTATGTAGTTATGGATTGTCAGATATTTCAAGAAAGTATCTGCTGCCTGAAGGCTATGTTCATGATTACGCATGATAAAAGCGACATTATTCAACTTGATATCTCCGGGGTAGAGTCTACATATAGACAATCAGGAATCAATCAAGACGTTGTAGAGTTTGATATGCTGTCTAGTACCTGAAGCTGTTAAGCTAGCTTTTAAGCTGAGAAACGCATCACAGATACCATCCAAAGTTAAGCGTTTGATGCAAGTGAGCAAACTCTGACTTACAGATGCAGTATATCTGTAGACTCGAACTTGAAGTAAAGTGAGGTTCACGCGAGCGCCTGGCAAGCCCCGCTAATTTAGTCGAATGCAACGCTATGTGGATCACGGGCCCTTCAGTCAGCCTTTGCTGGGACCAAGTAATACACATACATATGGCTGACTGTATGTACTGATACAGACAGATAGTTGTATGTATTAGACGGTATCTATAGAAGGCCTTCCAGTAGATTTAGATGAGAATAAAGAATGCCTTCGTATTTCATAACCGTGTGATATCCTAAACCTAGCCTGTCACCCCCAGCCTATTTAGCCTTTCTAAAGCATTTATTACCTACTTAATGCTAACCTTCGCCTCACATCCCGCCATCAAAAGAATTTTCCTCTTTCTCAAATCGCAGACCGAGGCATTTCACATAGAAGAATTGCCTGGATTCTTCCCCTCTTTGTTCGTACATGTAGGCACGGTCTGCTCGGGGTGCCTTATTTTCTCTTTAAAGATTCAAATCTTCCTTGAGAGTTATTTTCTCGGGGGCAGGAAATAAGCCGTTCATGGCCCCTCCTCAGTGTTAAAGTCGCAATGGAAGATGCGGCCTTTTTATAGCATGTTAAATGTTTGCTTACATTGCGTTCTGCCCCTCTTTGGGCTTCACAGAGAAAAAAAACACAGTAGCATAACGCCCTGTAAAGCCGGCAAAACAAATATCAGCATTAAGAAGGAAAAAGAAAAACTAGGATGGCTGGGAAACACCAAAAGAGACATAGTGCTGTTGCTGCTCTAGACCCAGCAAAGGCTAAATGTGTGACCTGTTGCTTGCAAGACAAAGGAAGTGCCCTCACTGAAAACTGCATAACAAAGCACAGTACTGAAGTGCACTAAACGCAGAAGCGTAAAAGAGACATCACATGCATGCGTCCGGCTTGCATCCTCCGCCATTCCTATCTCCTGCCTTGAGCAACCAGATGATCATCAAGTTTGAATGTCCGCGCTTTGTAAAGCGGTGAGAGAACACAGCCATGACTGCAGTAGCATCTGGCTTGCTTAGTAAGACGTCTGCTCTCATCACGAGCTAATATACACGTTTTAGAAGAACATCAAGTGTCGGTCTCCTATCATATACAACAGCTTCCGCCATTTTTAACTAATAATTCAACCGTACAGTATGCACTTATAGGCCATTGTTCTTCTATTAAATTGCATTGCTTTGGCTTGCTCACCACGACTAGATATCATAGTGGCCATACTTCTGCAGGAGGATAAATGATTCGAGGTTCCTTTTAGCCGCAGTTTTTGCAACTTGCATAGGCGAACCTCTTAGGGTTTACATACATGCTTATTAACTAGAGTCCATAGTGGCTGGGAATGGAAATCGAAAATAGACATCCCCGTTGTAAAAGCTGTTCTGAGACTTCCGACTATTTACAAACGAACCAGAGCCTGTCATCGCCGTGATCCTCCCTCCTGAGAGAGGAGCTGATGATCTCCAGCGTACCCTGCGTTTGTTCTTCCAGGCGCAGGTTATCAAAAGCTACGATTCGCCACAGCGTCTTTCTTAGTCTTCTTGTGAGCCTTCCAACGAAAGAACCGTCTAGCCACCCTGGCAAGTTGATACATAGCGAGCGACTTTGTCGGTAAGCTAGTCCTAAGAGATACATACATATACATACGTAAATGCATGCAAAGAGAAGAAACTACATACTTCTCTCTCGACAGTGACAGGTCCAATGGACAGCTCGCCAAACAAGCATACGAAACGGCCCACTAAAGCAAATATAGTAAGTAATCGACCGCCGGGTACCGAAAACAGTAACAGTAAGACAAGATAGGGAACATGAAGAAGCAGATGGGAAAAAAATGACGAGGGGTTGGGCTGTGATTCTGATCGGTGATGCCTTTTTGTATTTCTTTCATCTTGGCCTAGCTGCATATGTACATGTACTAGGAAGATAGCACCGACTTGAGATGAAAATTGCGTGCCGAATCGGTATCCAATACAGCTGAGGAGGGAACCTTTTTACTATCTGTAATTAGTTGTATCTAAAACCTAGTCTTGACCGCCGGTCTGGACATTAGCTGCGTAAGACGTCCGCGCGGAAAAATTGCAGCAAGCCACGGAACAATATACAGTAGAAAAGATGTTGTCTAGATTTCCAAGTCCAAGACGGTGACGCTAGAATATCTCCATTGTATATATATATGTGTATCTTGAGCCTCCTGATATATGTAGTTGTGTGGTAATCGCGCCACAATAGAACACATAGCATATGCAACTACATAGTATTGCTTACTGCGATATCAAAGCCAACTGGCTTAATCTCGGGATTTTTCTATTCTCTGTGAAATCATACATGTGTGAGTGGGGAGATCAAGCTCCATATCTGCAACGTACTATTGAACACCGTAACAACAAGATGGTTGGCTTTGTCTATAAACTACATAGTACATATATGCTTCCTCTAAAATACCAAGCATTGACTAATATATCAGCGGGTGCATAGCTGCTACAAAAACTGACCCGAAACTGTTCCTGGACCCCACTAAAGACGACGCGAGCTTTGCTGACCGCCTTCTTGAACCTTTTGTCTCTTGGTGCCCGAATCATTGAAACATGGAATAATAATGCAAGAAGTGAAGAGGATGCAAATTACTGAATTTGATGTCACAATCCGGTGAAAAGCTACCCGTAAATTACTGTTTGCCTAAGCCTGTCGGCCTATTTTGGACCAGTTCCCCTCTTGTTCCCTCCTGGAAGCAAACAATCGGCAAAATAGGAAAATCAAAAAATGCTCTGATATGTGGCACCAATTATGCTACAAATACATCTTAAGTACTAAAGTCCCAAAATTCAAGCTGACCAAGAGATAAAAAGTATGAACCGAAGCAAAAAAAACCGTTTCACTTATAGTGCGGGTGACATCACAAGCTATCACTGTCGCAACGACAACTCACGCACAAGTCGCCGTACGGACTTTTATTGCTGTGTTATAGACAATACCGACATTAATATGCTAAATGTATACATACATATATGTGACAGTCAGTAATTCACACCAATTGTCAGCTATGACCGAATCCGTCGGTGTGCAAGTGTGACAACACCGCTCAGGTTCATGTGCCATGCTTAATTTGGCAATACTAGGCCGTCTACTAATATATCACAGTATATTATTATCGAGCTTTTATACGGCGGCAATGGCGCTGAAATGCACGGTGCGGCAGCCGTGATTCTTATAAAATCCGAGTCCAAGCTATATACCGTCAATACATACACATACATCATCACTCTTGTCTCGCTACCAGCCTTGCTAGCAGAAGAGCAGGAGGGTCCCAAAAGAGAAACATGTCTTGAGCTGATGTACAAACCAGTCCTGTATCAATCAGGAAGAACAAAATGACAGAGAGTAAAATATACTGGAACAAATGCAGGGCAGTGGTGCGATGAGGGTTACAGTTTCCCATCTTCGCTTGTACTGCGACTTCAAAACGAATCAAGTGGTGAAATCGGATGCCACTTGCATACATATCTGTACATTGTATATATGTCTTCTTTCCAGCTGCATCGCTAGGCAGTGCCTGCCTAGTAGAGCAACCCGGTGTCATCTGTAACAATGGCATATTGGCGTCCGACTGGATGGCTCGCAGTATAGAACCCAAGAATATCGCAGCATTATAAGCATAAGATGCGACTACTACCACTCTTTGTGCAAATCAGGGTTGCTTTTCTGTGGTCTGCTTACATGCAGGCTAGACTATGACTGCCAACAAACACTATTCATAACATGATGTAGTAAGGTCTTGTTACGTAGCATCTACGCAGTATAAGTCAAGGCGGTAAACAGCCATCATAAAGTCGGAGCCGGTCTAGATTGTCAGCTTTGCACCACCAGCGCATATCACATCTCAAGACGGCATCTACACCCTGTTTATCAATACATTATTTACACACAGCCTCACCTCCATGGCCACACATATATGTACAATATATATGCACATATGTAATACATACGAGCTGAAACAGTACAAAAACCGCCCATACATAACAAGTCCTATACATATTTTCACGATGGATGGCATCTGCAAGTCAGTACAAGCATCACAGACCGACCTTTCGGTCTCAGCAACTAATTAGATAGTTGACCTTTCTAGCAGCACCAT
>RHDR01000055.1:0-81101 GCA_009806295.1 Davidsoniella neocaledoniae | reverse complement strand
TTTTCTCATTTTGACATTTCATCATACATTATTATTTTCTTCTTTTTTTTGCCTATTTATTGGCCTAGCGATTTCTTGTTCCTTTTTTTCTTCTTGTATTTTCCTTTAACGCTTAAAGAACTCTATGTCGTTGTTTTTTTCTTCTAGTTAATTCTAAATCTACCCTTCATACCCCCCGAACTTCATTTCACCAAATAAAGAGTCTCCTGATTCTTATCCTTCTTAATTCTGACCTTATATGATGATGTCTGCATGTGCATGACTAAACTAGTAGAAAAAGCTGTCTTATCGACAAAATATATTTTATGTACAAAGTTCACTTCAATGTTATTGGCACGATTATTTTCAATTTTTTATTTCTACTCACAGTCATATGCGGTTCTGTATCTTCCTTAGCCAAATATCCCCATAGAAAGTTCGTTCAAGTCATAGTAATTCAAAATTTTATGTTTCATCGTATGTCCTCTTTCACCTTCTCATATCCTTAATTTTTTACTTACTTCTTTTTATACCGCCAATATGCTTCCTTTCTAGTTTCCTCTTCATCATATTAACGAAAAAGCGCCTGAACATTTTTTGGTACTATTTTTGTCTTCACAGTTAAAAGAAATCAACCAGCGCCTTTTTTTCCTATTGAAAAATATGTGTTTCTGTCTTCGTGATGAAATTCGACAGTTGTGAAGAAGATGCCTTTTTCCCGGCAAGAAAAAACCAAAAGTCCCATAATCATCTTACTCAAAATTTCAAGCATGAAAAAAGTAGAATAGAAAGATCAAAAGCGCATGTAGAAGAAAATAAAAAAATGAAAAAAAAAGGAGATATGACGTAATGTGTGGTAGTTGCGTAAAAAGATTTCTGTTTTGCTTTTTGATTTCTTTACATGACGACACCAGCGTTGCTGGCAATACGGGGCCACAGCTCAGCAGCCTCCTTACCGACGGGACCAGTGATGGCGGAGCCCTTCATCTCACCCTTGGGGTTGACAATCTATATGTTTTCGTTAGCATCAAAGTACCAGTCAAACAATTTGAGTTTTGAGAATAGAGGGGTTGACTTACGACACCGGCGTTGTCCTCGAAGTACAGGAAGACACCGTCGAAACGCTTCCAGGGCTTGCTCTGGCGAACGATGACAGCGGGGTGCACCTTCTTACGCAGCTCAGGCTTACCCTTCTTGACAGTGGCCATGACCATGTCACCGACACCACCAGCGGGTAATCTGTTCAGACGAGCACCAATACCCTTGACGGCAATGATGTACAGGTTGCGAGCACCTGAGTTGTCAGCGCAGTTCATGACGGCACCGCTAAGTATGATGTTAGTTCGAGTAGTTCTAAGACAGTTTTGGCGTGTCTCGAGGGCATATATTGATAAACGATCGACCATACTCTATAGAATGGTTCGCGTGAAGCAATTGAATATGTTTCGAGGGTTCATAGATCGGAGGGTTCGTACACAGGGAGACCGAGGGTCATCTTGAGCTTGCCACCGGGGGCACCACGCCTATAATCATGTTAGCGGATATCCAGAGCCGATTTTGATAATTTCTCTTTCGCTCTGCTGGTCTCGGTAATATGGTCTTTCGATGTATATAAAATCGAGAACATTGTGTCAGAAGTCGGTGTGGTTTCGGTGTATCGATGAATAGATTTGGTTGAACACGGGAATTTTCCGGTTCAGCGTTCCCTTCTAAATATCATGATACAGGTTTCTGCTTCGACATATCCGAAGAAGGGAAAAGATCTAGTAGATGATAGGCGAAGAATCATTACTTAGGTCCGTGGTTGACCCAGTATCCCGTGTCATACGTCGTGCCATGCTGAGAGTGAAGCCCCCAAATCAAGTATATCGATATGAATATTCCAACACTAATTGATGCGTAATTTCCGAAATTATTTTCATTTTTTATTTTGCTGCGATTTGTTTCTTGATATTTTGTGTTTTTTTTCGAAGACCGTAGTACCGATACCGAGAGTGAGATTGAAAGAGAAAAATATATATAAAATTGACGCGACAAACTTACGAAAGTTTGGCCATTGTGTCTGATTATGGTGTCGTAACTGAAAAATAGGTGAACGACAGCGTTTGGTTGAGTAGAGCAAAACCGAGGTCGAGGAGGAGGAGGAGAGTTGAGGAGTGTTTCTGCAGTCACTAATCTCACTATCCAAAATTCGGTCGTAGCGAAAATTTCTTGTGCGGAGCCAAAAATCCCGAAAACCCTACAAGCACCGTAAATTTGTAAAAGTGTGGATGCCAGTCACGTGTAGATAAGATTTCCATAATTCTTTTTTTTTCTACGGGATAGCGGGGTCTAATTTCTAGCAGAATATTCTGTGGCGTTGGTTCGTTCTGCCCCCGCCACAACTCTAGCCAGGTAGCTTCCCAAACAGGAAAAACAAGAAAGATGGTTGCCGTGTAAGTGAGGTCAAGGCATCAAGGAAGAGAGGTGAGAGAGGTGTAGTTAGTTATCTTTCTGTTCTAGAAAGCTCATAATACTACGAATTTAATTTGGCACACATTAATATTGAATGTCATTGCATGTTGTATCATTGGTAGCAACTATGTATGTAGATGCAGATCCCTTTACTACAACTTTGATTTTAAGAGGAAGTCGCAGCTAATTTTGTCTATAGTTAATCCGAAATAAAATAGGAATCGTTAATAATGAACTAGCGTAGTTGTTGCAGCAAATGTTAGTAAAATTAACTTGATTACATATAGTTAACTACGATACAAATTATATAGCCAATAGGATAACCATAATAACTATGCTGAATGCACCTTCACGAAGTAGTTTTTAAAATGCTCAGGTAACATAAGGCAGCGACTTATTCTAAACTTCCTCTATTTAATCTTTGAATATGGATATAAGTATTTATCTAGTTTAAATGAAAAATCAAAGCATGAAGCACAACTTTATGTCCCAAACGCCAGCGCTATGAAAATGAAAGCAAAATAAGCAAGATCTCGATGTCGCAAATCCAGCCTAGTCGTAAGTAGATACACAGGAGATTCAAGCTCCTTTGGGGACTCTCTATGTTCTATTGTGAAATTCCCCAATATTTGCAGCGGACTTTTGGTCTTCGTAGCAAAAAATATGTCTTTTTGTATAAGAATCGCGCACGCTCGCTGATAGCAAGGATACATTGTGTCACAAGACAGTAATGGTAAGGTGTGGTGAGTCAGATACGACCCTAGATAGAGTAAGCTACGATGATACTTTTCTTCGCAACAATACTATTCTTGGCCTAGCCACTTCTTAAAGTAATCGCAGTTACTAGGTGCAACTGGACCACCCTCTTCACAAAGATCGAAAACTGGGCAGCGGCCACAGGGCATTTCGTTGAATGGAGTATTATACTGCTTCGGAGCACCCTTTTCGACCTTACCAGGCTCAGCAGGAACAGCCCATGGATCAAGACTCTGCTTAGCGGGACGGACAGTACGGTAGCCGATGCGGCTGCCAACCTTGATTCGCTCGATGAGACCATCAAATTCTAGCACATCGACCAATTTCTGAATATCTTCCTCGCTCAGGATGGTATTGTTGGTGATCTGGACCCGTGAAATCAGACGAGCGATCTCTCGAACTGTAGGGTATCCTGTGTAGCCGGCCGGATATGGGAGTAGCTGATCTTTTCGTGTGGAGGTTTCATTTACAACTAGTGGCTTCGGTGCAGATGGGGTTTCATCTCCAGTGCTAATTTCATCAGCTGGACGTTTCCGTGGTGGCGCAGAAGTGGTAGTGGTAGAAGCAGCCTTATCAGGGTTGACACCTTTGATAGTGCCTTTCTTCGGCTGTAGCGCACGAGTCGAATCGCTGCTACTTCGAGACCGGTATGCACTGCTCTTTTGGACTAAATCATAGATGACACGCTCAAGATCATCAATGAAAGCCTCGTCCAGGTATTGGTCAGTATACCATGGGCCACCAGTAGCCTTTTCAGAGGGTCGGATGGAAGCCTTGATGTACATCTTTTTGTTTGGGTTTTCGACACTCTTGAAATGCGCAATAAGTCCCTTAGCTAATAGTTGCTTGATCGCAAGCTTGAATACATTTTCATGCATTGCCAGTCGCTTTTGGGCGGTCTGAGACCAAACACCGTCAGCTCCATAATCGTCAATCATCTGGTACACCATCTTTTGTTCGGTAGTAGAGCACTGCTTGTACCTTTCAAGTTGTTAGCATGTATGACTATTTCATGAGCTTACATGGAAAAGAATAGATATATGACATACTTTTCGGCTTCCCGCGCATCACGCCACTTCCATGTAAGTGCACCATCTCGTGTGCAGGACACTAAGAGCTTATCGTCAACAAGCTCTTGGACGACCTGCACGAGAGTAAGAAGATTGGTGTCGGGAAGAGCCTTGAGATCTTGAAGATCTTGCTGGGTGTAAAGACGCTCTTCTGTTCCGTTGGCTTGCATAGTATCGTACAGAAGCTCCTTGAAGACGCTGATTTTGGAGTTGGCGGCTTCATCTTCGGTTTTGGCTTCAACCGCCATAGTTGCCTGGGCGCGCTTTCGTGACATAGTGGGCGCTTTGAGTGTTTTTGTTTATATCTATGAATGAAGTCGAGGATTATACGATACGTGGTGAATTAAGCTTGACTGGGTAGTAGATTGTTGATCGATGATTGATGGCGTTGTCGCAAAAGGCGCAAACAAAGCAATAGTATAAAGACTGCTCGAGTAATAGCTAAGAAAAAAAAGTTTACAAGCAATCGATGGGCAGAAATTCCCAGCCCCACCATGAAATTTGGAGGATGGTATTCCAGTCACGTGAAATGTTTGTCAATAATATAATTAGGGTTATTTATAGATATTGATCTTTCTCTTATGAAAGCTACAATGCTTCGTAGATTTAAAACATTAGGTTCCGAATAGTATAGTATTTGATAATCACTAAATCCTATCTATTTGGTAAATATTTCTGATGATGTTGATGCTCATTATCATTAAAGGGTAAACCCTAACTATGTAGTGAAACCCTTACTCTAATAGACCCTTTATGATGGGATGTTGAATGATTATGGAAAACTATCCATAATTGTAACGATGGTGATATTGTCTAAAATAGTCGAAAAGGAGCTCTTAGATAATCTCTAGACTATAAATAAAACATTCGTTATATCGAAAATAAGTAGGCCTTTTTATATGTAACTTACTTGGTGTATTTACTTTAAAGTTTACAGCAATAGAAGTATGTATATATGTAGATAAGGAATAAAAAGGTTAAATACAGTTTTGTGGCAATAAAAATTTGAGAAACTACATACATATATCCAAGCCCTTCAAGCAAAGTGTAGCTAGATGTCTAGATATGAGAGTTAGAGGCCTTCGGACTAAGTGGTTAGTATTTTCCGTTGATATCCTTTTTTTCTCTGATGAATAAGTGTCCATTATAGTCATGTTCCTTACAAGGTTGACTAATTGCCTTTCTTCAGAACAGTCCTTTTTTCACTGAGCAGTAGAGTTTAAAAGATAGGCATTATAAGGAACATGACTATCATAGTTAACTTGTATATAAACTAAGTTGGGCTAGAATGCTGCATTTTCACTTGACAAGTGCAAAATTGGGGTCCAACAATTCGGCCAATAAGATCTCACTGTCTTCAGCCAATAAAATTTCAAAAATTTGACCAATGGCGTCGGCAGAAATTGGCTCCGTAAAGAAAACACCAGGTCCATTTCTCGGCGCATGCCCTATAATATAACGTAGAACGTACGGTACCTCTATTAGACTTCTACGAGCTTCTTCGCCAGACTCGAAGCGAACGTCCATGATAGCCGGCATAGACATGACGAATGAGGAATAAGTAAGTAATAGATGTTGTATGTCAGAAATATAAAATAAAATAATAAACCCTTATATTCTCATTAGTTCCTTGTGGATAGCTATAATGGGAACTAACGCGAAGCGCGATTAGCTTTGGTATTGTTTTTTCGAAGACAACACGAAGCGACTTGAGACTTTTTCTTTCTTCTTCTCGTTTCCAGAACTAACGTGCCACGATAGAAAAAGACTCCACGACTTTAGCCTGTTGTGCGAGGCAATCTTTCGTAGTATCAGCACTGTAATTTCAAAGTAGAACACTTCCATTCTAACCGGAAAGCCCTAGTGGTGTCTACTACATGTGATATATGATAAGCCGTATCTAAACCAACGCTTCACAGAGGAGACGGAAGCCAGCCACGGATCAAGACTAATAGGAATGTAGCATGTTAGTATTATAGTAACGTACGCTAAAAAGCTGCAAGATACCGTGCCCGCAGATCAAGGCATGCATTGTCTCTAGCCACTATCAAATATCATGAAAGGCATGAGCAATGGTGTGATGTAATCGTGTATAAAAAGGCTGTGGTCATTCACTCTTGTGGACTCTATTGCATGGTGAAGTTATCTAGTTCAACACAAACACAACTACTACACAGATTCCTCTCCTCTACAACACACTGGACTATATCTACTTAATCCTTGCCCACCATGAAACTAAAAACACTTATAGTTATCTTTTCCATGGCTTCTATGTCAGCAGCCTGCATTTTTGATGCAACGGCAGCCCAGCTTCAATATGAGAAACTACGCCGTGACACTGACACTACTGACGACACGGCCAAAGCCAATCTTTGACATTTCATCAACTGATCGTTTCCAAGGCGGGCTTGTAGCACCCAAGGGACTCAGTGCCATTGGCAACGTCTCACACACCTTCCAGAGTGTTATGAGTGTCGAAGAAATGTACTCGGCAACCAAGGCCTTTAAGAGATACTTTGGCGCCGTCTTATTTGATACACCACACAAGACTTACGAAAACCGCACTGTTCACGGGTTCCGCATCCCGCCTCTACACGGCACCGATCTGCCTCAGAACTATAAGGTGATGTTTCTGACCCAGGTTCATGCTCGTGAACGAGCTGCCACCGACAACGTAATCTGGTTCCTGAGCGATCTTCTGTGGGCAAACAAGCGTAACACCGGTCTGAACTACGGCAAAGTCACATACAGTAAAGAAGATGTGAAGAAAGCCCTCAGCGTAGGCATT
This sequence comes from Davidsoniella neocaledoniae, assembly GCA_009806295.1. Taxonomy (NCBI): domain Eukaryota; kingdom Fungi; phylum Ascomycota; class Sordariomycetes; order Microascales; family Ceratocystidaceae; genus Davidsoniella; species Davidsoniella neocaledoniae. The sequence goes on along the minus strand of RHDR01000055.1, from coordinate 74,054 downwards.
GTCGTACTACCAGTGCCAAACCCTGATGGGACACTGTACGACCAAGAGACTAGCTCGTGCTGGCGCAAGAACCGCAACCCTCACGACGCGACTGAAGGCGTCGATGAGTCCATTGGCGTTGATTTGAACCGAAACTACAACTACATGTGGAACATGACGAAGTACTTTGCACCAGGATACGCACCGGCATCTACGGATCCATCTTCCCAAATCTATCAAGGCAGTGCACCAGCCTCCGAGCCCGAAGTAAAGAACATTGTCTGGACAGTAGATCAATATCCGCAGCTCTCCCACTTCTTGGACATCCATTCATTCAGCAACCAGATCATTTACTCTTGGGGAGGCAACGAGATACAGACTACAGACCCGACAATGAGCTTCATGAACTCCTCGTGGGATGGAATCCGAGGTGCTGAGAATAGTACTTATAAGGAATACATGACAGCTTCAAACAATGCCAGTCTAGTGACACTAGCTAACAGCCTGGCCGACGAGATGAACATCGTGACACCAGATTTGGTAGAGGGAGCCTGGGAAACAGAGCAAATTGTCGATTTGTACCCGGGAACTGGAAGTTCGATTGATTATCTCACTTCTTTACACTACGAAGATCCGTCTCGCAAGTTGATTCTATCTCTGGGTATGGAGTTTGGCGCTCCGAACTTTGACTACGTGACATGCCCATTCTACCCGACGGCAAAGCTGTATCATGACTGGCTTTTAGATGTGTCTGTCGGATTCATGAAGCTTTTATTGGAGGCGGCGGATTATCAAGATAACGAATCAGGCCATAATACTAGAAAGCCGTGCTAAAGACAAAGGACGTCAAACATAGTCTAACTTAGGCTAGTTTTTTTTAATACAAGCTACGAGAGTGAGAATTAATCAATTAGAACATCGTAGATAGATTGACAAGAACCAACGGGGGTTTGATACCGTAGCACTTTGGTTATAGAAAATGTATTATGTTATCACAGCAAGGAAAGATTTTTGGTTAGCTAGAGTACCCGCAAGTGCTTGTTCCAGTGTCATATGCAAATATATATAGTAGCATGTGACTGTCATCGTCGTCATTAACCTATAAAGATATTGGTAAGGAATTATAAAGTTTACTACACTGATGAAAGGCTAAGGAGTGGCTTTGACAGAATTTGTTAGGGTATGAGGTTACTCATGCAGAGGTCTAATATGAAACAAATCTTGAGATTGACAAGAAATATATACAAATCCGGCAGTAGTTAACTTGTTTTCTTCCTTGGAGCTTGGATAACGTCTTTACTTTGTCTTATTTCTTATTTTTTTTTTTGGAGAATAAAAACAGGCACGGACCGCCAAGTCGGCCGTGGTGCAGTTTTTATGGATTGCTTAGATTTGGTTCTGCGCCAAGTTTGGCTATAAAAACAAGAGCCTTGACATTGTTAGAGAGAAGGAATCAGAGGCCATTTTCTGATATGGCGCTTTAAACAGTCTAAGTTTCAGCGCAGAGCAAAAAGTTACGACAAATTACACACAAACAATACAAGCCAAGAACTCGAAGAAAATCCCCGAAAGTGGTTATGGCTCTATTTCAATTGTATGAAGACGTATTCTGTATAATTGAGTCCTAGAACTACAACTAGTGTCTTTAGGCTTGCAAACAAACCATGATTAACAAGATAAGTAGCATGAAATCGCGATGTGTCTCAAGGGATGGCCAGGAACTGCCGTTGTATAGTTGTAGGATCGACGGAGACAGCATCAATCTTGGACTGTAACAAAGCTCAGGATCAGTAGTAATCATCCAAGGAAAAATCTCCCAACGCAGTATGGCGGAGAGCCTGACCGCGCCGATCATTGTACATATATGTATATTTTGTTCTTTTTTACCTTTTTGTCCGAAACACCTAACCGATACGGACGAATAAACTCTATATCCAGGCTGGCTGCCGCACTGGATTTATGCTTACGTTTAGTTACCCGGTAGTATGCCACACATAGTTTACGTGAACATATCATTCGGCCTTATCTATATGTACTTTGAGAGAGGCGATCAAAGCGTTCCTCAGTTGTACTATTACATACAGATAGTATAGAGCTTTGTTGGCTGACTAGACAGGGTAAATGTTTGCCTTGTTTGTATCAACAGGGGAGGGGGGCTAGAAGGATTGGGTTATGGGGCTACTTTGTGAGCTTTGAAAAACCGACGAGGGGCATAGAGTCGTGTTAGAACGGCATAAATGCAATCATGTACTATGTAGTATTGCAAACTTGACAATTCCCCATACGGCCGTGCCATGTCTGTATATATATACAGCTCAATAGTACATATCTATGCAACTATGTACGTTTGTACATCTGTATCCTATATGATATCGTGCTGCGGTGGCCAGTCTACATGTTCAGATAGGTCGCTCTTACCCGGCATTCCGTAATTCAAAGACCCACAGGCATGATTCACAGTAAAGCTGACGGTTGAACATGTCTCTGAACATTCCTAGACAAGGTAGTACCGGTTAGTCGGTCATTCTTTAAGCGGAAATTCTTCTAATGGGCAAGAAATACCTAGTGAAACCGAAGAACTACTTGCATCTTGTACCATAGAATTGAAATTCGATATCTAGGCAAAAGGCTAAGTTCTAGATCTTGACAGTATGTGACAAGAAGTGACAGTGACAGGCAATATTTCACTCCTCTATATTCCTTTATTGCATTCTCATTCTTGATCCACTCGATATGTCTGGTTGACGTGTATATTCCCCTTTCTCCTTTACATATAGACAGCTACTCAAAGCTGACTATGCCTCTTGTGTCGTCTATTGTTGTTGTCGGTGGCGAGTTCAGTATGACCGATCATCAGATATGTGATATGGATGGTCATTCATAAAGAAGATAGTGCATATAGGTTTACTTTCAAATTATGCCTACGCGCGGGAAGTGGTGTGTGAGCTTAGGAGATCAAATCAATCTGAACCTCAAATCGTACTATCAGGCTTGATGCTACTTGCTATTAACACAAATGCTAACTATGAACAACTAGTGACTACGGCATTCCTTGTGTTCTTTACTTCGGTATCCGGTAGTTACTCTCCAAAAGAAACTAGCAAACGCCTTCCGGGCTACTACCATCTTGGCCGACAATCACGTACAAACAGATCTTTCAATGTTGCATGTGAGATTAAGCCTACGCCTGTTCTTGGGCTCTAAAGTACATATGTAGCTGTATAAGCGTGCATATAATATAACAAGGCTATTGTTCATTCCCTTCATGTATACAGATAGACACGATCTTACTAATGAAACAAGCCGAGTATACATATGCTGCATGGGGTCATATCATATTCCTATTCGTCCAGGTTTGGTATGTTCTGGCTAGTTTAGGAGAAGAGAGAAGAGGCTCGGAGTATCATTTGAAAAGTGCCGGATATTGGATCATAGCTTTGATGATATTCGTAGATCTGGGACTTGCTGACCCTATGGTCTCGCTGCGAGTTTCTTATGGCGTCTCGCCTATGTATTATGTAGTTTATGCACGCAAGATATATCCCAAGTCTATGGAAATAGAATACTTTATATACATGTACATCCGAAGAACACAAGAACACCAGGCAACAGAGTCTAAAAACTAGGGCAAAAGAAAAGAATCAATCCTAGGCTATGATTGGGTTTTAGCAAGATCCGATGATATACATATGCAGCAATACTTCCTTTTCTATCCCCTAAACTCTACAACTACACACATGTATGTATGGATACATAATGTACATACATATATAATACAGATACAGTTAGTTCTTGGCAAAAAATAAAGTAGTAGCGATGTCTCTATCCTTGTTCCAGTCACGGGCTCATACGCAACGCTCAGATCGCCGCCAATCTCACTTGCACAATTCCTTGTTCCTGGCACCTACATGATATGTAAGTACATAGGTAAACTAAACTATAATTTCCCTGTCTGAGATAAGCCAAGATGATTTGCAACTGTTTTATATCTTATGCGTACATACAGGGAAGAATCCAAGCGTATGTTGAATATATGTATCTAGTCTAGATATGATTTAAAAAGGATAATTGTGAGTAGTAGAGAAATAGAATGATAGAAAGAAGTAGTAGGAAAGTAGAAGAACAAAAAGAAAGAAAAGACTCTATATGTTGAATTCCTCGATCTGGGTAGAGAATAAGCTTCCTCACACAGATATTTAGACAAGCCCACCCACACTTTTGACGATGAAACTGGCAGAGAACAACGGAACAACGGAACAACGGATTTGCTTACATAATTCATCGCGTGAATGCTTGGTGGAGAGCTTTGACGGTTAGTTTCCGTTAACACTATTTTATGCGCTTAGGAGGGATGGCTGGCCAGCAATAAAGTAATCTTAGCCAGGTTCGACGTCCCTTCTAGGACTAGTTCGAACACAGAAAAAAGCAAGCGACATTCTACATACATATGTAGTTGTAAGAGACGGACAAGCTAGAAATCCATATTTTTTCGGGCCCTAGGTGAATAACAAGCGATGTTACGCTGAAAAGAGACTTATCGTAGCTCTATACTAGCCACCTTCAGAGTTCCAAGACAATAGCCTATGCTTGATAGTAAAGGGCTGAGATCTTCTGTATCTAGCCAAGCCATCTTATGATTATGTCTTGTTTTGAACTATCATTACCAGGATCAGCTGCTAAAGCTGGGCGTTGTCTGTGTCCTCACTTGATGAGTATCAAAAAGAAAATCCTATATTCCCTCTCTTTTTATCCATTCCATATTAATTTATTCAGGAACACAGACTCTTGTAACAGAGCAGATGGCAATCGTAGTTCCAAAAGCAAAAGCAAAAAGCAAAAAAGCAAACATGTGGGCCTGAATTGTTATTAGCATTACCCTAGATCTGGGTTGTAGGTCCGTCCGGAAGTCTAGTTCTAGAGTATAGAGTCCAAACACCATATGTGGAAAAAATGCAACTCGGCACGTTCCAAGAAATGGGGAACATAATAAAGCACGACCTCGCTGTTCTTTATGTTCTCTTTAACTTTTCCATCTAGTCCTGTTTCTTGTGTGTTTAAGGAAGTTTCTTCATGTTTAACATCGAAAGTTGTTTCGATACTTAGGTGTGTGGAATCTTGAATAAATACTTATATCGGAGGCTTTTGTTTTTTTTGTTTTTGTTTTTTTTGTACTTTTTTTTCTAATTCTTTTTGTTGAAAACTACTAAAAAAACACACATTTATTATCTTCTTTCTATACCTTTCTAACTATAATATCAATACTAGATATAATCCCTGGCTTCGAAATTCCAACTCTTCGTACATCGACTATCACTTGCTAGAAACGAGTATCTAGAACTGGACAAACTCAGTCGGCTATACGAACTAGTTCAGCTATCTTCTACAAACTAAAAACATAGTCTATACCTCACAGCCTCTAGTTTTTCACGCCTATATCGAAAGTCAAGTCTGGGTCATACATCTTTGTTCACCATGACTGCCGAGTACACCAACATGTTGGTGGACTTAATTGCCCAAGGCCTCGCCAGTAGAGCAATTGATACAACTTCAATATTGAATAGTACTACCGATGTCACGCAACTCCCCGGCTACTATGATAACCGTGGCCCTGCCATGGAGGCCGTCATCTGGATCTTGACCATCATTTCGTTCTGCTTCCTCGCCCTAAGATTGTATTGTAAATGGATCATGGACCGTGGACTATACTGGGACGACTGGGTTCTTATTGCCGCCTGGGTATGCTTGCCTCTTATACATCTTACACATATATCACCCAATGAACTACTCCGACGTTTCTGTTCTGCCTCTTCTAACATTACTGGGTCCTATCTAGACTGGACTTTTGTGCACCTGTTCTCTGCAGACTGCTGCCGTCTCGTACGGTATCGGCAGACACATCTATGCAGTCGACCCCGATGACATCACCCCGGGTATCTTGCTGAGCAAAATAGCCGTCACATTCTACGTCACGTCACAGGCATGGTCCAAGTCGTCTTTTGCCTTAACCCTACTGCGTATCAGCGAGCCTGTCTGGATGAAGAGAACAATCTGGTTTGCTATCATTAGCATCAATGTGCTCACCTTCGTCTCATGCATCTTCTTGTGGATCTTGTGCACGCCTCTCAAGAAAACCTGGGTTCCTACTACCCCGGGCAGTTGTTTGTCTGAGGACGTAAATATTGTTCTCGGCATCGTCACTACCTCGTGGTCTGGTTCCTGGGATATTGCACTGGCAATTCTTCCTTGGAAGATCCTCATGGGCCTCCAAATGGATCTCCGCAAGAAGATCGGTGTTGCTCTGGCTATGAGCATGAGTGTCTTGTAAGTCAAACCCGAACTAACCCTATATTTATAACCCTTACATTGGTTGGGCCATGTACTGACTAACCCTGGCTTAGTGCTGGTATCTGTGCCTTCATCAAGTGCTCTCACATGCATTTGCAGGCATCGCCTGATTTCTCTTGTAAGTACACACAACAAAACACCGAAACCACTCGACCTAGTAGTATATTGTACTAACTTTCAACTAGATCAGGGCGTTTCTCTGACCATCTGGGGTGTTACTGAGGCCTCTGTCTCTATCATGGCCGCGTCTATCCCCGTCATGCGCGTTCTTCTTCGTCAAGCCATGTCATCCCGGAACTACAACCGGACAGATCCATCGAGCGGTGCTGCCAACAACAGCAACGTCCTTGGTGTTTCTACTCACGTTTCCGCTGGTGGAAACGACTTGACGACCTCTGGTAGCGGCAAGCATCGTGGTACCTTCACCACTACGTTGTCGTCTAAGACGCGCACTGCTAAGGGCGAGATCGAAATCTTTGCCATGACGAATATTAGTGAGCGCAGTTTGCCGGTTAGTGTCTCACAGATGCCGTTGCGTGGCCCGGGTTTATAAGTCTATCTCAGACTAAGAATACTCCGTTCTTGTCTATGGCGTGGAATACAAAACGAATAGACTAGGCGTGGTGGGGGTCAGTCTTGATATATGACGGCCACAGAGACAGATACATATTCTCTGCTCTGTCTGTTGTATTATTTTGTGATATCTATGTGTGTTCTAGCTAGCTAGGGTGGACTTTTGTGATTTATTTTTTACCAGGTACTTTTGTTTTCTTTTATGATTACACAAAAATAATATTGTATGATTTCGCTTCTATTTGAGAAGTATAACTACATCCACTTACACTTTTATATGAAATGTTGGTATATGCAAAGATAATATGTGATACTGGATATTTGGAGCGTAACAAAGATACTTTTGATTTAATTCAAATCTACCAACACGAAAAAAAGAAGTAAGAAAAACTAGACAAAAAAAGAATATCTAATAGTGCAAAGTAACCCCCATAGATAATACCGATACCCATATGAAAGGAAAAGAAAGAAAAAAAACATTAAAAGATACAAACAAGAAACAACACTAGCCTATAGATAGGCCATCCATAAGGCATCACTTAGTGCCAAACTCATCGGGTTCACCGCTTTAGCCACTAGATCAATGACGCTTTGCGTAGCTGGCAGATTGCCTACGCTTTGGCAAGCCAACGCCGCCGCCTTCTTGACAATCGCGTCGCTGTTGAGCTGTACACTTTCACGAAGCTGGCTCTCAGTCATATTGAGCGCACCAGTTCCACCGGGACCTCCTGCACCTCCACCTCCACCAGCTGGCTGTCGTTGGTGACTGTTGAACCAGTAAATAATCTCGTCACGCACAAACAGTGCCAGCGAGTGTTCTAGTTCTACGCCGGCAGGCTCTGTTAATGACCGAGCAATCGACAGCATCGATGACGTGAAGATGCCTTCAGTAGCTAGCGGGCCCATGAGCATTTGCAAGTTGGGCGTTAGACGGAACGGAACCGGCTCTGGGTTGTGGAACCACGGCTTCGAGGACGACACATAAGGTATCAAGTCTGAGCCCCAGATATTTCCTGTGGCCCGAGAGATGTTCATCTTCTGAGGCTGTCTGTTGTGCATAGACAGCACGTAAGTCATGAACGACAGAGCTGCCAGTTGGTAAGAGAACTGCTTGCGGAACAGGAAGAACTGCTCGTAATCAGGGTAGATGGTGTGGAAGTAGTCGAGGACGATGTGCTGTGGGACCAGCTCTTCCTGGATAGCCATAAAGACTTGGTAACGAGCTTGAGCATTCTGGTCACCGTTCTGAGTCGGTTTCTGGTGAAATAAAGAGTTAGTATTGGCTGCAGACAACGCTGGTTCAAGGGATTTACTTACGCCATTCTTGGCATCTAGAAGTGCATGTAGTCGCTCGATCATCACTAGAATAGGCTTATCCTTGGGAATGCCATTGCGACGGCAATAGCTGTCGAAGACTGCCTGGAGTGGAATGTATGACACATCTTGATGTACCATGCGTAGATGAGCCGCCAAGGGGACCATCCACGGCAGAGTGAACTTGAGATTGCGACGTCTGGTTTCCTTTTTGGCCGCAAGTGTCTCGTTGAGACCACGGAATAGTTGACAGGTCTTCTCTTCTCTGCGGCAATGCCGGGCGGCAGGATGCTGAACAGCCCATGAATGAACGCTGCCGTCGTGGCCCCGGATTTTGAGGCGACGATAGCTAGCACTGATACCACGGACAAGATCGACATTGGGCAGGAAACGCTGGATGCGAATAAAGTCCTGGTTCTTGTCTTTGTGTTGAAGATACTGGCCCGGCATCTCGACGTCGTCGAACTTCTGGTACGAGAACTCACTTAGATGTGGCGAGAAGGACTCCAGGGGAACTGTGTGGACTCTGCGATCCAGCTTCTCTTCGAACTTGTTGCGCCACGTCCGTAGGCGTTGAATGTACTCGTACATAGTTGGCTTGACCTTGACGAAATCTTCTTCGAACGAAGCCTTGATATGGGGCGGCAGGATAGTATCTGCGAATCGGGTGATGTTGGTTTCCGTAGCCGCGGGAAGCTTGACGTCCTTTCCGAAAGAATGAGGCATCCGACTGACATAAGCAAGACCATCATTAAGAAGGGCGACGATAAGACGATAGGCATCCTCGTCGAGAGGACACTTGAACTGCTTCTGGATCTGGTCAACCATGGTCTCCATCGAAAGAGCAAGCAGTGGGAAAGCCGTTTTGAGGACAGCCACCAGTTCGTCGAGGTACTCCCAGACATGGCGTTTTCCGGGATCGGAGGCATCAGTCATGACTTGATCAGCAGTGCCGGGACGAGATCCATTGGCATTGGCAGTGCCGTTAGCATTAGCTTGCTGTACCTGTTGAGCACGTTGTCTAGCCTGGCGTTGCTCGTGGGTTTTGCGGAGAGCAATCACATCGTCACGGATAGTGCGCAGATGGAAGTAAAGCGCTTGAGGGTAAGACTTGGCAATCTTGATGAGAATCGGCTGCAGACGGGGCGCCTCCTTGTGATAGAGACCACCGAGAAGTTGAGGGATGAAAGTGATCCAATACCAAACAAGGATTTCGCTCTTGTACTCGTCAAAGCCTCCAGATATCTGACCCTTAGCGTCGTCCAGGCTGAGCAGCCAAAGAATACGAGCAACCAACTTGCGGCTCTTTGCATTTCTGAAAGAAGCGGCAGCATGTAGGTACGAGATGAGGGCAAGACGACCAAATTGAAGGTTGGTGGGCTCGGCTTTGAACTTGGCGTCGTGGAAACGACCCCATTCAGCCCACGCTTTAGGCGCAGCAATATCGAACCACAGGGCCGTTCCATAAGCCTGATCAGCTTCGTCCTTTTCATTCAGTCGCTCCAAAAACATACCCTTCAGAGTGTAGAACTCGGCCTTCTGAGGCGGGGTGAAGTAGTTCAAATTGGTGTTGTTTATGACCTCCAGACCGGATTTAAGCTCTTCGGGGTTCTCAAAGTGGCATTTGGCCTGTTCACGCAGCTTCAGGAAGGCTTCCTGGATCTCAATGTTGGGCAGGGTATAGATTCTGCTGAGCTGGTTGATGCACACATCGCTCAGGCCATGCTTACGGGCAACATGAGCAAATCGGTTGATGATCCATGCCGTCTCGTGGTATCCCCGATAGGCATAAGACGTGTTGGATGTGTTTGGCTGGTTCTGTGGCGCCAGCTTCAGGTAAGTGTGGTTGATCAGAACAAAAATATGCTGGCGCCAGCTAACCAACTCTTGCCACGCCTGGATGTCATCCCAAGGGTTGGGCAACCGGTCTCTCCAGGCTCCCAAAAGAAGCTTGAGCTCTCCAGATTTCACATCCAAGTTCGCTTGAGTAGTGGAAACGAGACTCTGGCAGATGACACTAGCGTCGTGGAGCTCAACAAGCAGCTGGAAGGTTTGCAACAAGGAAACATGAGCACCCGTGAACGAATTGGGCAGCTGATGCCACTTGCGGATCGTCAGCTGGATGCTCTCATCACAGACCTTGCCAAAGTCGAGCGAAGCCATGATGGGCAGCTGTTGGAGCTGCAGCGGCGCAGGGGGTTGAACCTTGGTAGGGGTAGAGGCGCCGCTGGTGTCGGCCTGAGAATTTTGCTGAGAAGCTGCTTGAGTGGCCTGGATGTGGTTTGCTTGAATTGCCAGGCTCTCGTGATGCAACTTGAGCAGCGTCATGAAAGACTGGAAGTACATGCGGCGGGGTGTTGGTGCGTCCATGACACCCTTCAAGATATTATCCAAAGCATCACGATGTTCGGCAGTTTGCCACATGTCCGTGGCTCTCCAGGCACACTCTAACAGAAGGTCTTGGAAGTTCTCGAGCTTGGCAAACTCTTGTAGAATCTCCCACTGCTGTAGCTTCATTGCACAAGAAACCCACTCGTCCTCCCAAAGCATATATTCGGCAGGCTGATATGGAATTACTCCTGTGCGTGCCCGGATTTGCGCTGCTTCGTACATCTTCTGAGCCTTGTCCCATAGGCCGCTTTGCTGGAAAGATAGCGCAGCATTAGTCTCAACGAACTGGCAGCGACGTCTCCAAGCGCCATAGAATAAGTCATCGTCCTGCAAACCGGCATACAGCTCTGTGAGCGCATCAAGATTACTTTCGCGGACAGCAGCTGATTCGGTATCAGGCTTGATAGCAGCTTGCTCCATCTGTATCAGAGCAGTGTACCAGCTACCATATGTTCTAGCCACATATTTCAACACATGAGGAGGAAGCTTGCAGTCAGGCCAAGCCTTCAAAGCGCCATCAACCAGCGACTGTATAACATTGGGGCGTTTGTCAAGTTGGCGAGAGTGGTACTCCTTTGTCAGCAGCACCACCATTGCCTTTTGCAGATCAGCGCGGTCATCGCGGAACACTACACTCCAGAACAGCGGGAACAGAGCTATCCAAAGCTGGTGAGAGACTGTTGTATCGGTATGTTGAAGCTGGGCAAGCGGCTCTATGATATCGCGTACTTTCACATCGGCGAGTTCAGATACAAAAGACCGATGGCTAGCTACGAAACTGTCAAAGCGGTCGTCGGCCATCATGGGGGGCTCGCGAGTCTTATCGTCTGAGTGCGTAGATAGGAGAAGCGTGATAGGCAGAGTGCGGAAGTCGTCGCCTTGAAGTTGTGCTGGCGCGTTACTCTCGATGGAAGCCAGTAGAAGCTGAGAAGCCTGCGATAACCAGAAAGAATCGGCAAGCGAGTCCCAGTTCTGGCCTGCAATGACGTAGGCAAGACGGGCAGCCGCTGTTCTAGATAGGGACTTATCAAAAATGGCCATGAAGCGGTTTCGCAAGACCGTATCTTGAGCACGAGTTCCAACAAGGAAGGCTTGCTCCATTCGTACAGTGAGCTCGGTACGGGCAATCTTTGGATCCTCGTAGATACGCAAAACTAACTCGAGGAAGCGGTTTAGCAAAGTAGGATCCGATCTCTGTTCGAAAGCAAGCATCTTGTGCAAAACCGCCGTTTTCTCTTTAAGTGTAGGCCAGATAGCATCAGAACGAAATACCCATCCCTCTACCATGACAAGAATAGCCTCACATAGCTCCATGTGCTGTGACTTTTCCACCAAGGTTGCAAGAACACTCAAGAACGGCCGGCGGTGATCTTGCAGGATTTCCATACGAAGAGCCACTGTATGGATTGCCTTCAACATAAGATTGGTCTGCACTTCGAGGCGATACGGCGACATTTCGTCTGAGCCGCCATTCGAGGATGCCTGGGCGCTGGCCATGGACGAGCTAGCAGTAGCTTGAGCAGCAATCGCCTGGTAATGCTGGACATGCTCGCGTGCTAGGCGGCTCTGGAGAGCCCGCATGAGTGCTGGAATCTGAGAATCAATCGGGGACTTCTTCCAGCGGCCGAGAGACCATAAAAGGTTGACGCCAGACATGTAGTTGTTGCTTGCCATGGCTTCATTGGCCATACTAGACAGGGCAGAAACAGTCTCGGACATGGGAGCCTCGGCATCACCATCGCCATCAGCATCTTCCATGATAGTATCTTCGGGAGATGCCTCCAAGAGACGAAGCATCAAAGGTTTGATTTCATGGCCCTGGTCGCATTTGAGATCTGAGCCATGCAGACAATCCTGGACCTCGGGGTTTTCAGACTTAAGACAGCGGTCGATGAGCTTGAGAATCTGAGCAAGATTGCGTTGAACCCACTCATCACTTTGAGAGTTCACAACGATACGGAGAACTTGGAGCATGTTGACGATTCCACAGAGTGCCTTTTCGTCGATTTTAACGTCCTTGTCATATACATCGGCAGATAGAACGATAGCAGCCTTGTCGCCGAGCAAAGGAACCTCGGGAATCTGGCCAAAGAGGTCAAGATCGAGGTCTGCCCAGTACTGGGGCTGCAAGAGGTTGTAAAGAAGAGCAAAGGCCCGGCGGGAGAGATCCGGATGGCTGTGGGAAGGAGTGTTTGTCAGGGTTTCCTTCGGCTTAGCTGATGGCACTGGGTAACGCTCGCCATTGAGATGAGAAATGAACTCAACCAACTGCTTGATCATGCGCAGGCGGACGGGAGCAGGAATCTGATACTCAGAGCGCGGGGCGGTGACAGCCTGTGCCGCCGCAGGAGTTCCCATGGCCATAGGAGAGTCAGCAGAGGCCTCCGTGTCATCAAGCTTGCGCTTTCGAGATACAGGAGACGCTGTCAGAGAGCTAGACTGTGAGGGGCCCTCCACGCGGCGTTTCTCCCACTCCCAAATCAACCACATCATGTTCAGGGCGAGTTTGCGGCTGTCGGATGAAGAGCTGGGGTTGGGAATGACCTTCCGGATTGACTGTATCACAGCCATGGCGTATTTCTCGCGTGCCTCGAAGAAAAGATCAGGGTGTTTGACCAAGAAATGGAAGATGTTCTGCATTTGCTGGCCATTACTGTGGCCCTCATCCAAGAGGACTCTTCTAGGGGCGATAGCCCATTGAAGACTCTTGTCAGTACGCGCTTCTCCGCAATACTTTGGAAGCACTGGAGCAACGAGATCGAGGCCCTGGAAGACAAGATTTCTTCCCTCGTTGTCCTTTAGGCGGAGGAGTGCGCAGTATATTTGCATGATAATCTTTGGCGGTGTTTCATACAGCGCGATGAAGTATGCTATGACAACATAAGCAGCATGTTTGATGACGACATCGTCAAGACGGATAAAAGTCCATCCAAACTTGATGATCTCTTTCCGGCTGTCCTGGAATGCCTCGTGGTGATACTTGATCAAGAATGCGGAAAGCTGGAGGATCTCTAGACGCGTATGATCAATCTCGGGACTGCTATCGTCGGAAGTCGTATCCGGATGAACCTTCCAGATCTTGGTGTTGATAGCCTCCATAATCGACACATCAATGAGGGGCTTGTCAACTGTCTTGCCCCAATTCTTCATAGCATCCATTGCGAAGATAGGATTCACGATATTACGTAGAACAAATTTCTTTGTTCTTTGTGACACCGTTTTAGAGCTATACGCATCCAGGCACTTGAGAATAGTTTGACGCAGGAACTCCACGTCATCGCTGCAAACAATAGATTGGTAGATGTGGTGGACCAAGCGCGGTGAAGATGGCAGCACTTTGACCATCATAGCATCGATTACCGTCAACAAAGGATCGAGATTACGGGGCATGTGCTGTAGAGAGTTGAGCAAGATAGTGATAGCTGCCTGTGATGCCCTCGCAGCAGGGATTCGGAGGTGAGATGGCAGTCTGAGGTTAGCCGATAGAGACGCCTTGGCACTCAATCCTTGTTCCAGTTGAGCAGCAGCATTGCGCACCCAAGTAGTCACCTCGAGACGCTTTAGCCAAACCGCAGCTCCCGGTACCCGACTCAGAGACTCCATAATATAAAGAGTGTTGACCATAACGATAAACTTGGTGTCAGTGTTTTGTGAGATGACATCGTTACTTCTCTTGATCAAGGCATCAATATCGCCGTTTGCTACTTCGCGCAAGGGATCGCCGGTAGTGTCGCTCAGTGCCTGTGAAAATAGAACACCGTAGCGCTGATCCTCAAGCTTGTTCAGACACAAGGCCCAAAGATCCTTCGGGTAACGGTTGAAGTACTTGTAGACAGGCTCACGGAATGGCGTGCTTCTTGTGCGTCGAAGGCCAGATTCGAGATCCAAGAACATCTCAACGAGCTTCTCCTTAAACTTTTCAGCTTCAGGAGGCAATAGGTGGAAGATGTTGAACAGCAAAGAGATAACCTTGATGCTTTGGGACTGTTCGAACAATGTAAACGAAAGCTTGTTGATGACGGCAGGGTCGGATAGAGTTTTCACATGGTCTAGCAACTTGGCACCGATTTCGACCTTAAAGTAGCTAGTGAGTAGCTTCAAGAGTCGAGCGAGGTTCTCAAGGCAGTGTGGCGTTAGCTTCTTGGGATCCTGAAGATTTGCCAGTACCGGCCTCAATCCGCTTTGCAATAGCTCCTTAGGCAGCTTTTGGGTAGGCGTCAGAACGCCACGTAAAGCCTCACTACCGGCTTCGATCGTTTTGGAGTTGTCCGAGTACAGGCACTTAAAGAACGCAGTCACAATCTTGGTTCTCGTCATGGTATTTGGCGTCTTAGCGAACTCTTCGAAGCTCATGGCGTTGCTCAAAAGTTTCAAACAGGATACGCGTAAGTTGACGATGTTTTCACGTGTACGATACTCAGAGAACTTATTCGCCAACGACTCGTCAGGGGCATCTGCCAGTGCCAATGACTCCATCAGTAGCCGCATGAGTGGTTCGTCAAAGACGACCCACGAACGGTTCAAGTTCATGTGGTATGTGACAGCATCAATGTAGCCAATCTGAGTTGCAAAAGGAAGCGCACGCAGAGGCTTAGCGTAGACAGTTTGCAGCAGACGCTCCTTTTGAGGCTCAACAAGATCCCAGACATCGCAGCCCGCAGCCTTGGCAATGAGCTCGAGAGACTTCTTGGCGGTTTCTCTGACGTTCTGGTTCATGTGTGACAAGTCGGCGTTGAAATAGGCGCATATTTGGTACATCTTACTCTGTTGACGCTGCGGCTTCTGCTGTCCAGGAGCGGGTGATTGCGCAGTCACTGGAGTGGGGGGCTGAGAATTCGTCGCAGACTGTCTGGTCGATAGGACATCCTCCTTCTTGATGTTCTTGGTGATGCGTTGTAAGAGAATGTCCAAAGCAATCTGGGCAGACGAACGGGTCTTCTCCGATAGGTCTTGTGGCATATCCTTGACAACATACATCAACGCCCGGATAAACTCGATTGTCTGCTTCGGTGTGAGCCATCCTTCGCCAAGGTTAAGCTCCGTCAACAAGAAACGAATACCAACTGTACCGCCGTTCTTAGTGAACCACTCTTCTTCAAAGCAAGCATGCATGAGAACGCCGCTAATATAACTAAAGAATGGAACCATAGCAACATCTTTCTCTTCGCCAAAGATGATGGTAGAAGCTGTGTATACCTCGCGAATGGCACGCTTACCAGCCTCCCGAACATCTGGATGATCGGATGCAAGAGCCTCAACAGCGGCATCCGCAAGAACACGGCTATCGATATAGAGAGTACCTTCTCCAGCCTTGGGGTTGAAGGGGGCCTTGAGTCTCTTGGCGTCGACTAGTGCACGGCCAAACTCGATAATCGTAAAGTGATGGCAGATATTGACGAGGAAGTCTCAGCCTCCTCCTTGAGTTCGGGTACGGAAGTAGCTGACATGATAGCTTTAAGCAGCTTCTGGAGCATCTTGTCCTGTGCTTCCCGTTTCGCAATCGAGCGGTCACGGTCCGGAACGACAAATGGCTGGAAGTTGAATTTCTCGCTGTTCTGGAGCATGTCATATGCCTGGAGACGCAGAAGTCGAGGATAGTCATCGGGAAGGTTTTCAGCACCGATACGAAGTTTGATCTGTGCGATCACGAACTTAAGAGCCAAGTTCTTGTAGTTACTCTCGGACTGATTCTTGCTACTGCTGGCGCTGGTTTTGGTGTTGGTTCGCGGAAGTTCAGTCAACTTCTCGATGGCAATATCTATTCCCAGTTCGACCGGGAAGGCTCTGTCCTTTTTGGAGCCGATCAAGCGTACATCGAAGCTTGCAGGGTCAGATGCAAAGTCCTCAAATTTGAGAGGATTCCGAAGGACCATAGACTTGCGATTACGACCACCAAGTTTACCCAGAATTCTCATAGTCGTGTGTGAGTGGAAATGGGGGTAAGGATGTGGGCGAAGATGGTCAAACAGAGCAGTCATGAGATCATCCATGACGGGGAGAAGAATCGGGTCAAGGTAATCAGCTGTAAGGTTATCGACACAGAGCTCCAGAGTGCGGAGACCTTGACTGACTAACTCAGGGCCGGAACGCAAAGCAACAACAAGAGGTCTCATCAGAAAACTCAAGTACGGTAATAGATTGCTAAGTCTAGCCGGTACTGTTAAGCAAAGCTCCACATAGAGATCTCTTTCATTAGGACGACGTGCAGCCAGCAACAAGTTGTTGAGTACCTCTAAAAGCATTTCAAGAAGAGGTAGGATCTGCTTATAAAGATGCTCAAACTTTCCGCCGCCGATACTCCGGAACAACGAGCGAAGTAGCAGGAAGTAGTTCATAGGCTCTTCAGCCTTGGTTGACAACTTGATAGACTTTGTGACAATATCAACAACATGGGGTAGCAAGACGTGCTCGTTTTGCGATGCGAACAGCGTCACGGCCATGAAAGCAAGTTTGAAGAGACGTAGAAGAATCGAGGACTTCTTGACATCCGCAGTTCCAACTTCATCGATCCGAGCCATCAAGAAACGCAGAAGCATACCGCAAAAACTAGGCGAAGTAGCCTCACTAGCTAAGAAGAACTGTGGAATGTGAAGCAAAGCAGGATGGTCAGAGATGAGTTCGTAGAGGTGAGGTATCTCTTGCAAGAATATTTCATGGAAAGTTGATGGGTCAATAGCATGGAACAACGTAGCGAATGACTCTATCAGCTCCTTTTCTTCTTTGCTACTGGAGTTCATGAATGTGTTAGCCATGTACTCGGCAGTAGATGTGAACTGAGCCTCCTGCTGAAGGGGTTTCTCCACATCATAATATTTGAAGACCTGGGCTCCTTGTCGAAACGTCTTGATCATGATGCCAACCTCTTCTGGTGAGAAGCCACAAGTGAACTCTTGCCAATTAGACGGGGCATTTGTAGTATCGACAGCTGGTGTGGTTGGGTTGCAGAGGCGTAGTTGGTAGAATATCCGCTTCAGTCCGTGCATCATTGTCTGGAACAAGAACTTGTTTTCATGGACAGGGTCACCGGCACGATCCAATGGGCCGGCAGGACGAATGGGCATAGCTGAGAAGATATCGACTTCATCCCAATCTGGCGCATGATCCTTTTCAGCAAGATGGGTCTCGACAGCCTCGTACGAGCCATTGGCTAAAGCCTTCGAGCGTTTGACAGCATTGGGATATTGGTGGTTCATATCGGCAAACTTATCAGCAAAGGCTTCCATGATGACCATCAGGTAGTACCGTGCATCCTCCTTATTTTCCATCTTCGCAATACTGTCAACCATATTAATGAGCAGGCGGGCACTCATACTCTGGAAGCTAGTACCGGGGAATGAGTTCTGAAGGTTTTTAGTGTAGACACTAACGGCTTTGCGAATCTGGTCTGGCTTCAACTGCTCACGAGCATTGTGAATCAAGTCAGCAAGCATGCTATAAGCCAATGGTCTGATAGTCTCGTGAACGGCCAGACCATCGCCAATCAGCGTTTCTTCGTCGAGCAAGTCGTTGATGTGTGGCAAGAAAAAGGAATGAAAGTTGAAGTGAATCATATGTCTCAAGGCAATCAATAGTTCCTTGCGTGTGCCTGACTTTTCTCGGGGGCAGTCGCGCAGCAAACGGACGATGATAGACGGCAAGGTCCGAGTGACATCCACCATGTCCTTGTGATATTGTCTAAATAAGAAAACAAGGAATGTGAGGGTTTTCGCTTGCGCACCGATCAGGTCACCAAAGGCAGCCCGGTTTTTTATAGCGCTGCTGATACCAGTGAAGAACTGGCCCTTCTGGGCAGCTTGTGCGTGTGCCTGTTGCTGGGCAGCAGCTTGCTGGTTCAAAACTGCCTTCGTGGCAGGTATGAAGGCCTTGACATTCGCAGGAACGATCTGACGATAGGTGGAAAAGATTGCGACCACTATGATCGGGCATTCTGATAGAACCTTGAAAGACTGCATGCCCTTCACCAACGTCCGGTTTTGTTGCTGCTGAGGATCGACACTGAGATCATTAACCGAAGATGCCGGAGAGTCTGGGCGTGGCGGTTGGAAAGCTGCCTGTGCATTTCCAGCAGCCGATGCAGTGGTGGCAGCAGCGGGAGCAGTTGATGATGAGTTATCCAGCTGCTCACGTACTATAGAGCCGATCTGGTTGAAGATCTCTTGAATCAACGATAAGAAGGGCTGGACTTTGACGGATGCAATCTTTTCCGGGTTGCGCATGATATCGGCGACGATTTTGACACATAGGATGGCATTTTCTTCATTGTCGATACGGATTTGTGCCATAAGAACGTCGATGAGCTGATTCAGAAGGCCCTCGATGAGTTCAGTAGCAGTTGAGCTGTTCGGAAGTCGGGTCAGAGTGTCGAGAACGGTGTGTCGTAGACGCTTCATATAATTAGCGAGTGAATCCCATCACATGTACTATTTTTAAGATCTTACCTGCTCGACCGAGCCGCTGTGAAAGCTGGGCTGTCCTTGTAGGACATTGATGAATACTGGAAGCAAAAGCTGAAGCAACCGGGGAAGCTGAGGACTGCTAGTATAATGGTCTATCGTTTCCCGGATGGCGATGGCAGCCTCCAGTCGAGTCTTATGATCTATAGCAGAGTAAAAATGTTAACGCAAGTACGCCAAAGCTAGTATATTCTCGTTTTGCCAAAACTAGGATATACATATATCAACGAACACAAGAATGACGAACCTAGCTCGCCATTGCCCAGGCGCTGGATAGACTCGTCGATAGCGGTCATATCAGATTACAGTGCGCATTTGAGGTGCGCAGGCCTCTGGGGTTTAGAAGGTCAAGTTCAGCAGAGTTTCGCGACGGCGCGGCAATGGTGGTGATCCGGCTCCGATAGTTGGTGGCAGAAAAAGCAGTATCACGACTACAAGGCTGAGGAATAGGAAATCTATGCTCCGGTGTTGCAATACTACAGTAGATACGACGCGACAAAATAGTGATTACTGGCCGTTACAGTCAAAATGTGTAAGGCAATCAAGCAATCGGGCTTTTCGTGAGGCAAGTAAGGAAAAAAAAGAAATAAAAGGCTGATATACAGATGTTATTAGTAGAGCTAGTGATGTCACAAGAACTGTACGATGTCAATCACAGCAAAAGAAAGAATAGAGAGAAAAATAGTTGGGAAAAGGCGATGCATCAAACGCTAATAGAAGCTCTCGACCCAGTTGTATACTAGTGCATAGCAGCAGTAGCAATGGCGGCAAATGGTGTTGATGTAAAGTTGTGGGTTGCGATTTAGATATGAAAATCAACTAGACCACCAAGTTTTAGGTGGGATAGAAGATCACCAGCGAGGGCTATAGCTTAGCTTACTATACAATAGTAAAACAATCGGTAGACGATTGATAGAAAGTAGTTAAACGAAGAAACCTGGGATTTCTAGAGTTGGGGCATCCAGTCGCCAAAACCAGAATCCGCTAGGCACGGAATAACTATGATCCGCGATCTTTTGTGCCCTCCTATTGGCTATATGCATGGTATAAGTGGGGTGGCTCAGACCCGATTCGGTAAGGGTTAATTATAAAAGCTTACATCTAGTTATGTTTTTAATCTTACCAGGTGAGGAAGCACTTGTCGTTCTGTGCTACTTTTTAAAGCCATTTCTTATGCAAGTTGTCTTGTTTAAACTCTGAACTCATAGCTTATAACTACATTAAACGAACAGTAATAAACCTTGGTATTGCTAGTTGCATCAAGTAGACCACATGGTAACAATCTCTTAAGTCGTTTAGGCATGAGTTGTTGTTTGACATAGTTATAGAAATCTAATAAAAAATTACATAGGTAACATTGGTTATTGTACATATTTCCATAGATTTGCCTTAAAGTATAGAAAGTCCACTGTTTTTTAAAACTGTGTAATATGTAATTCACCTACCTTAGTTCTTAGTTAGATTTCAATAGGGTTCCGTTGTGTAACCAGACAAACCCAGATTATCGCATGAAAATGACAGCCAAGTACATGTAAATTTGAACGCCATAACTAGGGTTATAATATATAATAATAGGGTCTGTAGTCTGCATCCCTTCAAATCACTCAAAATGATAAGATCTCGAACCTTCTTGCAACAACTTGTGTAAACCAGTGTCGAGAAGAAATACTTTCTAGCACAAATAAATACCCTTTAACTTTCCCCTTCTTTGTCCTTTTCGTTTCTTCTTCATAGATCAAACTTCACACCAATTGATCAAGATTATATGTACGCTACCATAACCTACAGACAACAACAACCCCTCCTATACTGTCACACAAATTGAGCGTGAAAGCGATGTCTTTCTTTTATAACTCATGAACTGAACTCGCAATCTAACCGGCTTTACTATATAGTATTCATCTCATCACATTCGCAGTGAACATCTCGTTTTCCATTAAATACCTTTTATTCCTATCGATCATGAGTGGTACTCACACTGCATTCTTTTACGGTATGTATACTTGCTACTCAATATGTACAATAATGAATCAAGAAACTAATAATGATTCACCCCAGGGACCTTGGTATGTGTATACTACCCATCTTTCAAACCGCAAAAATTGCCTAACTCGTTCGTTTCTAGATGGCCCCAGAGGTATTTTTCACGGTGATCTTGAACGGCATTCCGTCTAATGTTATCCGTAACCTCTACTCATTCTCACCTGCTATTCTCAAAGATCATATCCGCCACCGTGTTGAGGGAGAAGACTATCCTGGCGTTATTCCCGAGAAGTCTCAATCTGTCCGTGGTGTTTTCACTTCTGGGCTGACGGATGCCAACATGGCCAAGCTAGATCTATTCGAAGGCACGGATTATGAACGTCGTGAAGTGACTGTGATCGTGCGTGATGAAGAGGGTAACGAACGACAGGAAAAAACATACACATATATATTTAAGAATCCCCAATTCCTTGAAAAGGGCGAGTGGGATTTTGAACACTTCAAAAACGAGAAACTACGCAAGTGGTCACGCAACGAGTTTGTATTTGCAGGTCAGTAAACATAAGTTACATGGAAATTCAAGGCTTTTGAATGTGCGTGTACTAATCTGTCGATATTTCAAATATTCTAGACTGCTTTGACTCTGCCACTGTTGCCTAAGTCTATCGTTTTCTTCACAATAGCCATGTATCAACCCGATGCGTCATCTATCCGTAGACACTTGGGATCAAATTCGTTAGCCACTATTGATTCTTATGATAAGATACTAGTAACACCATATCAAGCAACGTTCATTAATTTAACTGCAAAAGCAACAATGATATAGTGTCATGTATGATAGCTGATATTCTGCCTTAGACAGCACTAGAAGATGTAAGAGCTCTCTCACAATAGCCTACTTGCTTTATCTATACATATATTCTACAATGAAGCGTGCTTGTATGTTGAGTATAGAACTTCTATGTCAAAAACATAATTAAGACCGAATTTTGTGTGTGCATATATGCGTATGTTGATCATTGCTTTTGTAAACAACGACGAAGAAGAAGGGGCTTACATGAAATATCGATTATTGTTACTGTTTGATGAGGAACTAGTGCACATCGTGCCAAAGAAGACACAGATCAAGCATAGTACACGGACAATCTGAGTATCTTGGGATTCATTAGTAATGATAAACTGGAGATTGAACTGAGTGAAGCCAGTGGTTACGCAAAGAAGTCAATCTTCTTTTACAAGTGTTCAGTGCTTAGTAAAGGTAGTCTGAAGGCACAAAGTTGGCAGGTTGATGATTATGTCATAGATTTTACAACTAATGGCTTGGAGTTTTTTTTTACAAAAAATTAGTAGCCCTCGATTTCGACAACTACATGTAGAAGATGGAATAATGGTACACATAAATTATATGTAGTCGAATGAGCTACAATTCGCAAAGATTCTTTAGATGTTGAAGTTCTGTTACAGGAACAGCTTCAGACCCAAAAAGTCAAATCAATGTTTAATATTCCCAATTGTATGATCCTCACCAGGGGAGTACGCTTTATAAGTGTATATAGACACAATAATTGTAAGTAAAGATCTACTATAAAACAAACTCTGGATTTGATAATTTAATTGCAGGTAGATAGTTTCATGCCACCAGTTATATAAGACATACAGCATTTGCTACCAGAAGAAATAAGAAACAAGAAACACAACATATTGAGTTTAGAACCAGACGGCACACATTGCATAGCAAACGGGAATGGCATTCCTGAACTGACAGTTCCTGATACTATCTTTGTTACAATATATGTATAGGAAAAGAAAACATGGTACTAAGTGACCTCGCACTCAAACCCCCCCCCCTCCCCCAATCGATGGATTTCTTTTTTCGATATATGCATCAAGTGACTTATCACAGCATAGACGAAACATTACGAAGATCACGAAAAAAAAATAACGATTAAGACATGCGTAGATGAATATACAATCCTATTACATTCCTCCAGCTAGCTAGAATAAAAGGCCACCACATTCCTGATATTCGTGTCTTACTAGAAGAAAAATACATCATCCGCAGATTTCGTAATGCATGTAGCCGCACAACTAGTCAGTACATATGTAGAATAGAGCCTGTAGGCCTTAAGCGTCTAGAACGAACATCCCCTATTGTTTCCATCCAAGCCATGATCTTGTTCACCTCGTATAGCCTAGGAAGTCTTATGTTATGATGTAAGTCGACATGTTCATAATTTATGATTTTTCGGAATTGCCGTTTAGCTATGGACAAAGCTCATATACATAGATTGGATAGATGATATGCACTGATCACATTGCCCTATATGAAGTCATCTCACAGGGTATATATTGATGGTCATATATTGGCCTAGTAGTCAGCTGTGCCATATTTTCGGTTATCGCGATGCCAGGTCAAGACACTGAGCACACAAGGGCCTAGAATTCCCTTTTAGACACTATAGAAATGGTATGATGATGTGTTGCCAATATCGTCAAACTGAATACCTATATTGCATTTATAGTAATATCCTTCAGACAATACATAGCACATGCACTTATATTGTATGAATCTGTATATACATAGTTTTAGTCATTCGATTTGCATTTTAGACACTATGTCTGTTTGACGCCATAAAGGTGCATTGCATTCCCTGTTGTACTTGAGATCAACCAATCGATATAGACCAACCGAAATTATCCTATGTCTCGCATCATCACTCTACAAATAGCCACATTATATTGTTTTTGTTGCGTGCAGTGGAACACAAGTCTTTCTAGACGATTTGCGACTCTGTTAACCTCAAGAACAAGAATGAAATAAGTATAACTAGTCAAATCCTATCGAGTGAAAGCCTGTCGTATTATCAGCGCACCTACTTCCTGATATACATGTGCATATACCTTGAATTTACTCCAAGGCCAATCATGTTGTCAGATCACAGTGTACGTAGCGATCCAGGGGGCAATAGAGAAGGAAGCAAAAAGTTGGATTACTGGCTAGTGAATAGCCGATTGACTGTGTTTCAGCATTCATGCATGTCGTTCCTAGAGTTTGGCTTTTGCTCACTAGTAGTTATGGATCCCAGTAGTGGCTTTTTGCTTTTTTTTTTTAGAGAACAAACGAAACCAACGGCTTGTCGCAGGGCATATCCCAAAAAGCTGCATTTGAAGGCTTCAGCGCGTAATTCAGATCAGTGGTCAACCTACAACTCAGTAACACGTGAATATCACCAGAGATCCCCTCCAAAATCTGGGCCAAGAACTTATAGGAGAGCCCTTGAAAACTTTATTCGTGATATTTAGATGGCCAAAGCCTCAAGTAAACTCTTCACGAATGGTAGGGCCTCCTGTCTCCTCTTTAAAGCACAGATATTTAAACAGGTAAGGCCGAACTATACAGTCTCTGTATACAAAATGCTACTTTTAGTCCCTGCATAGCAAACAACCTTCCAAGATGTGGTATTTGTCTCTGAATTCCATGAGCTCGGGTTACTTTTCTTCTCTTCTCCTCTTGTCCCAGCAAAATTGCGGCAAGTAATTGGCCTTGTAACCTTTTTTTCTTGATTGTTACCATGTAGAGCCCAGAGTACTGGCAAACAAAAATAGCTTGATCCAGTAGATGATCTGCCCCTCGACCCTAAAAACCCATCAAGAAATAGACTAGGTACAAATGTAGAACGAAGAAAAAGGTGGCTAGCTAACTAAGGTACCTCGCTTGACAGCCACAGAATTCCAAGAAATGTTTCCCATCTTTTTATTCCTACATGACGGCAAAAGAGGCCGAATCAGAAGTTTTGTTCTTTTTTTTTTTTTTTTTTTTTTAAAAAAAAAATTATTTTTTTAGGTTTCCTGTCCAGAAATGGGCCACGATGCTTCTACGCCACTAAAGAATAAAGAACACCCCCTGGCTAGCCATCTAGGCTCCTGATTTATTACATGATAGTATATGTAGTTGTAATCTATAGCATCAATAGTCATATTGCCAGTTTTCTTTGGCGCCGAGATCGATACTAGTCAACACATACTATAAGGAGGAGTCGTGATCCTCTGTTTCAAAGCCTCTATATTCATTGCTAGATATTACAACTATTGTATTGGGTTCCTTGAATATTGCAGCGTTTCTAGCGCCCGAAGAAACTCTATAGTCTTACCGCCATCAGCTTTTTTTTTTTTTACGCTGCGGCATTACTTGATTGGGTATAAGGCCAAGTATAAAATGTAACTGATGTGGGATTACATGGCTTTCAGAGGGTTTCATAGCTTATATGCCCCCATAAGGTCCCTCCTATAAGTTCTTTAAGGCATAAAATATATCAAGACACACTTCCAATGTCAAGATGGAGATTGACTAGGTAATCCCATGACGCAAGCAGGCAAACTGTAGCAATCACAAATCACCCAATATAACCATTTAGAGAGCCAATAGCTTGTCAGTAGTTCCTCTACATCTTCGATACCCGACCGATACTACGAATATACAGGTAAACATCCCCAGCACGCAGTACTTTTATCCTGTTTCCTCGGCTTTCAAGGGGGACAAACTTCTTCCATCCATGTCTTGTCTCCTATTTTAACATAACCTCACAGTCCAAACAGACCTAAAAGAAGCATTCATAGATAGTCAAGTCCTGACAGCACCAAGTACCTTCCTTCGGCTGTAATTCGTGTTATAGATGTCATATAGAGAAGTAATAGAGTAATAGAATTACAACTCTATCGTTGCGTCCCCCCTCACTACTCCTTTTTACATGGTATCATCGAGATCAAAGTACCGTCTTTAAATCGGCTAGCCAGCCACTTTTTATGTGGAAAGGAACTACATATAGAGGAGCGTAAAGACGCCACAGGTGACGGGAGCACGGCACTGTCTAAAACCACAAACTAGACTAATAATATTAGTGTGCCTTATAATTACATGTATGTATCTGTATGATAATTTTCCTTTTTATGTTACACCTTGAGAAGTCTGGAGGTATCAACTCTACCCATCTGCATGAGCTGAATGTCGTGGACAGTATGTATGCCATAACCTACTACAACTATATTTAATAATCCAGATCCCAACCGTTGTTCAATCTAAAACCCACAACTCAAGCCTCTACAGCTAGATATACATACTATACTAAAGCCATATCTTCTCTTTCAGTCACATCCAACTTCACATTGGCCCTGTTGTAGCCCTGCGGTGATGATTCATTGGTTGCCACTTCTTCCATAGTGATTAATAGCTGACGACGCCCTGCTCTTTAAACCTAGCTTCGGTGTTTTAAGCCTGGTGAAATAACCAACATGATGTTGAGTTCTTTTCTTGATCTTTGCTTCTCTCACTTTTTTTTTCTTTTTCAGGGGCCAAATTCATTTCACTAATAACGTGGTGTGATCGTCATGGTTTGCGCGGTGCTAAAAAATTTATTAAAGAAACGGGGAATGATAACCCTACCTATATCTAAATCCTTAAGCTCAACAGACTAACTAGAGAGTTAATGTTTTGTCAACAATGAAACAAGCTTAAACTCACCTAGGCTAGAGGGTTTCTCTTAGACATATTCATGAGTGAAGGGCTAAATGGCATTGTCTCCTTTTTTTGAACTCTCTTGTTACTTCATAGAAATGAACATTGAGATGTAATGTAGTATGAAGCATAATTCAATATAAACGCTGCATATATCATCATCCAAATTCTCTACAACATAATGTGAAGACTGGTAATAACTACATGTACGTTAAATACGAAAGAAAAACATTGGTAACGGAACAATACTCTTCTTTGGGTACCCGAAGATGGAATAGACATGGGTAGTATCGTGAGGGAAGAGATCCCTGGCAAACTTGAAACATAGACATTGTAACGACGGCAAAAAATAGTGAGGGTAATGGTAATGGCTTTTTAGGGTTTGGATTGAGATCTTAGAAGCAGAGACCTTTTTTCCACTTTGCTGAGAGGGCCCCTTGCTAAGCTAAGTAGCATTCATGGTTGATATCACGAAGAAATATGTCGTATACGGCTCTTCGTGATTCAAGTCCAGGGTTTGAAGAAGATTGGAATATAATAGATTGGATTACCAAGACTGGTTGACCGTGAGACATTGGATGCATTATGTAGGGCTGTTGATCAATGTCTCCGTTCATTTTGATCTCACACACCTTAGATGCGTCAACGTTTGAGTATCGGTTTGTATGCCAACCAGCGTTGATCCGGCTAGATAGTCAGCACACTTTTTGTTAAGCAGCGTTATAATATGTATCTTGATCGCCAGTACCTTGGTAGATCTCCTATTTCAGAGCTTGATTTTGATACTAAATCACCGGTCAAAAAGTTAAGGGACACTGGAACAAAGCGCACAAAAATCAAGCCCTACCAAGGTACCTGCTTTTCGTATCGCTGTAGTGACGTAGAAGGCAGTCGGTTATAGCGCCTATAGCTGGCCTATGTGTATCGAAGGCGAAAGACAAAAGGTTGTCAAGGCTTCTTTCCAACCCCTCAATGAGTAATCCCTATAACTAACAAGCCGATCTGGCGCCTGGTCGTGCCGATACTCCCCAAAACCATCCATAGCTGTAAGTCCTAGCGGATTCCATCCTAGTAGCGCCGCCACTAGTTATTGTAGTATTGGTCTGTTCGTGATTTTGATAAACAGCTTGACCACTTTGGTAGGACATGTGCGTATAATACATAGTTGTAGGCAAAGGCTGGTCCGCCAAGACTTACTGGCTCTCAAGAAAGCTCTCAAGCCTCTTACTGACGGAAGCACAACTGCGCCGTGTGCATTTACATTTACTCTGTACATGTACTCAGTTGTGCCGTTGAGTCCGAGATCCATAGCTGTTTTTTCTCTGCGAAAAGAAGAGTGGATAAAAGTTATGTTTCTTCTAGCCCTGACACATTCGTTGCCCTATCATATATGTAGTTATACAACTACATATAATCGCCGGTCTCGCCTACACCATGAATCATCGTCCAGGAATAGAAGCCCCCAGTTCGCTACAGTAACAGAGCCACTCTCAAAACAGAGCAAAACATACATGTATGTAATAGGAAGGGCTACCTCTGCACTCCTTTTCGCATGCTTTGTTAGGCATTAGGCCTCAAACTGGCCCCAACTCTAAACTTTCCACTATAGAACAGAGCTTCAACAGGATCCTAGAATTCTTATAGGCCAATAAGAAACATTTGTAAACCGCTAGGGTGCTGAGAGGAGGCCTGCGAAGAATACAACTCAGTCACTAAAGGACGGCATAACACCCGATTAGGCTAGGGCTCAACTAGGGTTACGTCGCTAGCATGGCATTTACACAGCCCTTGACTTTTACTTGCATTCATGGCCTTCACACAAAAAATACTTGTAAAATTCTTGTTTAATATAATAGCTGTAGGTAGATTAATACTGTTTCTAGCGAAGAACTTCATGATACTTACTACATATCTTACAGTCTCAAGCCACAGCACCTCTGTACCAACGATCTTCAGTGGATTGGCTGTATATCACAAAAGTCCAACTATAATAGCCTGAATAGAAAACCAATCGACCTCTGGACCCCTGCTAGGCCCCTAATAGCAGCATCGTGAAGAAATCCGAAACACTAACAGGTAGCCAATTACTGCGGAGCCACCCCTGCCACAACCTTCTTTTGGAGCCGACGTCGATCTCCTTAGTGCTATATGTATGATATATTTTTTTCTAATTCATTAATCTTATGGAGCTATAGAGCTATGAAGATGTTTATGTATGATATAACGCCTATATGATGTTAACTGATATGCTAAACTTGACTCAAGAAAATGAGTGACTAATAGAGCTTGCTCTCTTCCTTCGGGAACTGACATTTTGGGAGAAGACTGTTACCGTCCATGCCCTACCATACCCTTACCCCTGACCTAACCTCAGAGAAAGGTAGAGGCGTTGGCCTATTACGGTATAAGCTTGGATTTTGACAGTCACCAACCCACTTTCAGCAGCTGGTTCAACCTCGTCAACCTCTTGACTCTATCTTTCTTTTTTACGCATGGACGCAAAACTGTCCGTGGACAATAGGAAACGAGCGACCTGTAGCACTGCAACGTCTATCCCGCTGTCTTGAAAGTGCTTGATTGTCCGGATTATCTCTGCAGAAAATCCCCGCCTGGACGTGCAAACCAAACTTACCAGCCATGCTCGTAGAAGTCCAAAGTCGTTGCAGTGGCAACAAGAAGAGAAGCAAAGCAATGACAGAAAGAAGGAGAGATAGACAGATGGTCTCGCGTTTCGTAGTTTGAACTTGTATAAGAAGGCCGCATGAAGCTATCGTCAAGTCCTGTTCTTCTTCCCTTTCCTCGGTACCCAATTATTGCGGTTCCTTCTGAAGTGTCTTCTTTCCTGCCTTCGTTTCATTCTCTCAGCGTTTTCTACCAGTCCGTTTCTCTCGCTCGTCTACTCAGTGCAACTACTGTCCGCTTCAAAGTCACAACTTCCTGACTTTCTTGTTCCCTCGTGCCTGTCGTTTGCCACTCTCGTTCTAGACATTCTAGCTATACGTCTCAGACACGTCTTGTTACTCTGCATCTATTGGTCATCTGCTATCTTATTCTGTACTTCTGTACTTCTGCACTTGGTCTTGTTCCTGGTTTGCGTCCACACCCCCCTCTTCCTTTCACAGCACTTTCTCGCTTTGTTATACTATTGGCTAATCCATCCTTGTGGTCCAATAAACATTGTCAGTCTGCATTGTACTTTTCCTGTACAAGCCGAAATAGCTGCCTTGTGCTTTTTGCTCGCATTTATCTCTCTTTTTGCTTGCTTCCTTCAGCGCTGCCTTTTCCCTCAGTTTCCTTTTTTGGGAACCCTGTTGATTATTACTGGCCTGCCCCTTGCACCCTCTTGCACCCTCTTTGTGGCTAGCGACATCCTACCAAGCTTCCTGGTTGTACCTCGTACCTTCTGACTTCAGTTGTATACTGTTGGCCCTTGACACATCTTTCCTTTGGCATTTGCTTCTCTGAATCGGCGTTTGCCTACCTGTTGCTCGTCTCTCTTGAGATCCGTTTGGTTCATCCTACCATACGTCTAGCAAGGCTTCTTTGAACCTCGTTACCACCGTCTTTAGTTCTATAAGAATCGTCTTGGCTCCCGCTCTCTTGGCCATTTTGTTTCTTCTCTCATCAAACATTTCAACCAAGATCATCGGCCTCAAGCTTAGGTTCTCTCTTTCTCTTCTTTCACTTGACTAGTTCAGTTACATTAGTCTTGACGACTTGATATCACACTCATTCTTTTCTTCCACGATACCATCATTCTTTGCTCAACGCACATCACACAGTTCACGCTTCCACAAGCACGTTTTCAAATTCTCTAGAATACCAAGCTTGCCATTTCTCCTTGACAATTTAAACACACAAGCCTTTGATAGCCTTGGGTGTGCCTGTCTGATCTTTTTCACTCATTCAATATCTGAAACATCGACTGGTCGATCTGATATCCTGCTACTTTCCCAAGATAGTCTTTCTGATTCGGTTATCATTATAACTATCTTCTAATATGTCTTCCTTCACTAAGTCTGTTACTGCCATTATGGCTCTGACATCTGCTGCTTCTGCGCACATGGTCATCTCCTCCCCCGTTCCTATCAATGCCGCTAACCTGGACAACTCTCCTCTGGATGATAGCGGCAGTGACTTCCCTTGCAAGTTCGGTGACAGCCTAGGCTATGCTTACAGCGCTGACTCCACCGAGAACACTTACTCTATCGGATCGGATGATAACCTTCTCTCCTTCACTGGCTCTGCTGTCCATGGTGGTGGCTCTTGCCAGATCTCACTGACCTACGATCGCCCTCCTACTGCTGACTCCGTCTGGAAGGTCATCACCTCCATTGAAGGTGGCTGCCCTGCTCGTGACACTGCGGGCAACTTCGCTGCTGACAGTGCTTCCTTTACCGACCCTTACAACTACAACTTCACCATTCCCGATGGCTTGGAAAGTGGTCAATACACTCTTGCCTGGACTTGGTTCAACAAGATCGGCAACCGTGAGATGTACATGAACTGCGCTTTAGTTACACTTGAGGGTACTAGTGGAAGCAAGGATACTTACAATTCCCTTCCGGACATGGCCATTGCCAACATTGGCAACGACTGCGCTACTGAAGACTCGATTGATGTGCAGTTCCCCAACCCCGGCGAGTACCTCCAGCTTCTCAATGGTGCTACCTCTGCATGGGGCGCCTTCACTGGTGCTGGATGTGCCGCTGCCGCCACTTCTGCCGCCACTGGTGCTACCAGCATTTATGCCACTGCTGTCACTACTACTAGCTCTGCTGCTCGTGTGTCCAATACTAGTGCTGCTGCCTCTTATGGTGGTGTCTTCGTTCCTATCTCTGGTGACTCATCTACTACTTCTGCCACTTCTGCCACTTCTACCACTTCAGTTGCTACTTCGGTTGCCACGACGACTCCCGTTGTCACCAAGCCCGCCGTCGTCGCTGCTTCTACTTCTCTCGCTGCAGCTGCTACGACTACCTCGGCTTCTAGCACCTCCAGCTCTGGCTCTGGCGAGACTGCTGGCTCTGCCTGCTCCAGCGAGGGTGACTGGAAGTGCATTGACGGCAGTTCTTACCAGCGTTGCGCTTCTGGCACCTGGTCTGTTGTCATGCAGATGGCTGCTGGTACTTCCTGCGAAGTCGGCACTGCCAGCACTCTGACTTACACTTCATCAACTTCTCGCGTCAAGCGCGTCATTCGCGCTGGTGCCAAGATGTTCCGCTTTTAAGTCATTTCTCTGTTGACCAGATCATGACAATATGAAAACATCCACGTGTTACGCACTACGCAATTTTGATGAGCTAAGAATTTTTAGGACTGGAAATTTGGAAATATTTTTGATACTTTGGGATGATTTTGGGTTTTTTGTTAGTATATTCTTTTCGCACCACTTGCGACCTGATGGTCATTTCTTCACTTTCATTTAGAAAACTTGTACATATTATTAGCACTAGTATTTTTTACGACAACATAGCATTACTTTGGCTTAACAATTATTCTTTCTTACAATTTTTGTGACATGATAGTAATTTGATGTTTGTAGTTGTGATAATTTTTTGAGATGACAATCATTTGTAACACTCTATATAGAGATGAAAATCCACTTCTTTCTTCTTGTAGTTCAATGTTTTTATGTTGATGTATCGAATTTCGTTCCATAGCGCAACGTGATTGCCATTTTTGGCAAACTTTCGAGTAAGTAAAGTAGTACAAAGACGTTTATAGAATGACTCTGTCCGATTTGATGTGGTCCTGGACTGATTCTGAATGTAGTAGTTATTTAAATTTGACATTATATACGAGTTAATTCCATTGTAGTATTTAACCGTTTACGCTCCCATCTTCGATACGGATTATTCAGCCAAGTTCGTGCCTCTGAGTCTGCAACTTTAACTACAAACGGATCCTCTCAATTCCTAATTGAATTTCGCCATCGACACCTATATACCGACTAAAGCTGAAAGTCTTGAAATCTGATCGAGATTTTTCATTGATATGAGATGGTTGTCATCCCCTGCCCATAGCAACATAGGCTAACAATGATCCTAGTGTTGATGGCAATCTTGGTAGGTAAAAGTTTATCCCTTGGTAGTATACCGGGATCAGAATAACGATATCTATAGCAAGAATGATGATGCTGATGTGGAATGCGGCCTCTGATATGAACATTCGCGGTACCGTCTTTGTGTAGAGACCACTGATGATGACTGGTGTATTGTTGGTTTAAAAAAGGTCGGTATTCAAGGCAAGTGCGGCAGCTACTTCTGACTCGAAAAATATGTCAAAGGCCTGGAACACATCATCATGATCAGGGAGGTGCTGAGTTGGGTCGAACCAAGAATCATTTCCTGTTCGATATTTGATCAAATGTCCAATTTCGTTTTGTGTCGCAGTGTTCATGTGGGCATTCCAACCAAACTATTGACCGTACATGTACTGAAGATAGCTCATGCTTGCGTTGAAATTATTCGACTGAACTATTGGCTGAGGTTGGGAGGTCATATTGTAACCCTCGACATGACCATCTGGATCGATTGTGACGTTGAATTCACCAACAGTCTAACATTGTTTGCAAAGTGTATATAAAGCGTTAATCTGGCCCGCGGTATTTCCCATGTCAGACCACCGAGCCCACATGACAACAAAACTAGGCCCGCACTTTTCCTCTTCGTGCAAGTCAAGGATTCCCTCTGCGGCAGTAGGCCCATTTTTACCGTCGGGAATAGAACTGGTAGGTGGCGTATTGACTATTGAGATGTTATAAGAGAAAGAGCAAGCTGTTTGACCAATACTTGGGTCAGCTGACACATTGAACGTTACCAAAGGCATTTGGAGTCCCGTCGTCGTGTTATAAACGGAGGCTTCACAGTTGGCATTGCCTTTGTAATCGGGAACTGTAGCCGTGATCCTTTAGAATGTCAAAATGCTGAAAAAAGTATTCGAGGGTCGACCATGGGTATAGTATAGCGTTTTCAGTAATATTCTCCAGTAAAACATAGCTAGGATCGTGGTAAGCAGTTGTGTAGCCTGCTCCGAAGTTGTCTACTGTCGTACTATTGAAAGCCGGGATGATAGACTGTGTATAGTTCACCGACTCAAACCGAATTGTTAATGATTCGGAGAATAAACCGGATGGTGCAACTGAGAGTATATTAGCCAGCAACGTTGTGAGACATAAGATACACAACAGTATGTGACCAGCTCTGGCAGCACGAATCACTACCAACCGTGAAGGGACTGAAGTATAACGAGCGTCGATGGTTTTCCGTGCTTGCTGTCGGCCTAGGTAGAGATCTTTATAAGGCTGTAAAATACACAGGTGGTGCTTGTTGATAAAGGATAGGCATGGTTGAATAGAAACTGTAAATGCGGTTGGTATATAGCTGAACAATAGCAATACAGCGTCCTTGCTAGTGGATGGCTCGGGGATTCCTGCAGAATATCAATAATTATGTTGATGGACAGTGGAAGCTCTACATCTAGTGGCTCGTTTCATCTATGTCTTCTAGAAAATATGTAACAATGGTGATACAGACCTTGGTGTATCTTTTGTGAAACTCGCAGCCAGATTAGAATTACCACGGAAGCCATCAATATGACATTGAAGAAAACCCCAGTGCGCCGTTTGAAGGCAAGAGGCCTCACAGGCTTGAAAAGCCCGGAATTTAGCTCCAGGACGCAATCATTCGAAATTGCGCTAGGAACTTTTAAAGGTATATCATCACCTTGAAATATCCGTTCAAGTATAGGACGACCGGCTTCAGTTTGGCACCCACACTTCAATCTAAAGCGTTTACTGCGGAACGATCGAGCAAGATCTTCCTCACTCATATTTCCACATTTGCTAAAGTCAGTGAGCTCTTGCTTGTTTGTAAAGCTAGTGAGCATGCTGGAAATGGAATCTGGGTCACGAGAGAGATTACAGTTACGCGCAGTACATTTCCAAGCAAGCAAGCTTAACAGCAATGTGACAAAGCAAAGTAATCCCTCAACCACAAAAGCAAAGGTTCGATTGACAGTTATAGCTGTAACATCGAAAGTATACGTAACAAATGAAACTAAAAGAATGATAAAAGAACTCAGCAAGACTCTCATTTGTCCCTTGCGTAGAGACTTGAAAGGGGCGTACGGCATGAAGTCAAGAGGATATTTAATGAACAACGATCTCTCTGCATGATAAAGCTCGATAATAAAATAAAATTAAATCAAAATCCTTGATTATTTAAGTCGTGTGGATACATCATTAGGGCTATGTCAAAACTGAAGTGAGCTCATACAAATAGTGCTATTAGATCATAAGTATTACTTGAAGCCAAGATTCACAAGGCAATTATACTCAAATTGGGGTTTTATTAATCAAAATTATACAACATCATGTCTGTGGACACCCTGGATGAACTAGAAGCCATTAATGCCATATATGGCGACGGAACTCTTTAAGTCGATGGTCCTGACTATCTCCTTGAACTGCCAAGCAAATCATGTATCTATATCCTTTCCGGAATCCCTTTCCGGAATCTTATCCCGCATCTTCACCACCGCACGACGATGGCGAGATGGCTGCGGGTGGCCAACTTCTGCATCTGATGCAAATAGCAGATGTCTGGAATGTCGTTGTGGTGGTCACACGATGGTATGGTGGCTTGAAACTAGGCTCACGTCGGTTCGCCTTGATCAATAATGCAGGCCGAGACGCCTTAGTTTGTGGAGACTTCATCGAAGAGAAAGAGAGTAGTGGTAAGAAGAAGAAATAATTGCACTGTGGTTGATTATTGATGGACTATTGTATATTAGAGTGTATATATTAGCTATAAGTAGATGTATATGGAGAAAGCAGGATAAGAATTCGGATACATACTGTATATTTCTAGAGGTAGTACATTCGTTTGAAAGAGTAATATCTGAAATGCTAGCTCATGACACAAACCGAGGCTGGTGCTCTGTGAATATACTATTCTAACATTGATATATATTGATGATGACTATATGAGTGATATCATGCGATATGAAACAGAAAAGAGACGTAATGCTAGTAACGCAAGCAAAGGCTGATCATCCAATGGAGAGATTGAGTAAAAATGATATATGTAAATGGTATCTAGTTTTTTTGAAGATGGGGTGAAGAATATCAAGGGCACGCTTGGCTTGCTCATATGATAAAATGACAGATCCAGCACGAGCTGTCGAGAGATAAGATAATTCAGAACTGCTCGGGAGTTGCATGTCCTGTAACAATTTGCCTGCTACGCCACAGACGATACCTGTGACTTCTGTAGGTAGGTTTGCTAGATCTAGAAACATGGGGACTAGAATTGCTTCGGTGTCGCCGATAATCGAATTACCGAAGAATGGCAGAAGCTTACGGTCAAGAAGCATGCTAGGTGGATCGTCCTGTGCAAGAGTCACTGAGAAGAACCGAGGTTTGGATACAAGTGTCGAAACAATACCAGTATATAGTGCTGTGTCAGTCGTATCGATCCAGCCACGAGGGACGCTTCCACGTCGGCTATGCATGCCCATGGAGATTGGTCGGTGGATTTCAGAGCTGATAGTCCCCATATCTCGACCTGAGCACTGTACAAGTTCAAGACCGGGCTCGGTATAGGGAACCACGGATTGCTTTCGCAGCAACTCAAAGGTTCGAGTGATTAACTCTCCGACTGTACTAGGAGGCGGCGTCCCGGGCGGAGAATTCGGCGAAGAGAGACTTTCTGAGCTGCTACAAGTAGACGAAATGCCACTGTAGTCTGGTAGCATATAGTTGTAGCTATCACCTAGCGATAGCTGTAGGTTATGCGGTAATAGTGCTGCAGTGACATTGTGGCGCTCTTTTGCTGGAATACAGATGAAGTCGGAATAGTAAGTAGTTATAAAAAAGATTGGAATTCCGGCTAAGGCAAGTGGCGATGTGAGTTCCATAACACGACTAGCAGCGTCCACCCCCGCGCTAATGATTGATAGTACGATATACGAGTCTTTCGAGATGTAGATTTGCTTTACATGATGTTTTGGTAAGGTAGTGATGACTGGCTCAAAGACATTGTGAGCCCATGAGTGATGGCAGATTACGGTACACTCTAGAGGCGTTACTGATATATTCAAGAAGCCATGTTGGCCATCATCTGCAAGACCACTGGGATGAAAGTCTGGTCCGTCGGCAGTAACCTTGATCGTCTGTGTCTGGGGCAATAGTGTGCGCAATATGGGCTGTAGAAGAGACGAGTATACATCCAAGGGAATATGAATGACTGAGTAAAAGCCGTCCTTAGGTAGTTGTGAGTATTAGAGGCATTTTTTGAGCCGTTATTTAAGGGTTATAGGGTGATTAACTTACAATGATGGAGATTTGAGCCTCACTCATATTGTTCTGAGGGCCTGAAAGCCAGGCAATGATATATAATATACAAATAGCTGGCTTTGTAGACTATATAATGGTGAAATAATAACCAGCGAGATAGAAAGCTTTAGATGCAATATGGAAAGCTAATAATAATGCTTGGGCAAATAATCTAAATGACTCGATTTGTTGTGACCTATACGTTATACATATACTATGAATAGAGAAAACAAACTGGGTAGATATGGCCGGCCAGGGTTTTGTATACATATAGTTCTACTCAAAGGAATGTCGCTAGTTGAAGCAACGAAGGATTAAGAACAGTAATCAACTACTTAGCTATTAAAAATCAACTAAGAAAAAAACGAAGGCTTAAAACAGCAGCGCCAAGAAGAACCTTGTCGCGCAAAGATAACAAAGCAGCGTTAAATTGCACTGACGGCTGGATGAGGAAAACTGGCTTATCAGGAGTAATGGAAATTGAGACTGGAAAGTGATACTAGAAACTGGTATTAGAATAATCTCTGCAGAAATAATGCAGGATGTATGTGCTAAGTAACTGAACACATGACAAGTTGCTGAGAATAAGACA
The DNA here is from genome assembly GCA_009806295.1 of Davidsoniella neocaledoniae. NCBI lineage: Eukaryota > Fungi > Ascomycota > Sordariomycetes > Microascales > Ceratocystidaceae > Davidsoniella > Davidsoniella neocaledoniae. Next base: position 36,573 of record RHDR01000055.1, on the reverse strand, counting down.
AGCACTAGAAGATAAATGATTCAGGAGCCCAGATAAAGAGTCCGTCTAAATCGTTAGCGAAGGAAGAAGGGGAAAAAAAGATGCTGTGCTGGACCAGGAATTGACAGGAGAATTCAATTTCTAGCAAGAGAAGTGCCAAGTAATGGGTGGGAAGAAAGGAAGAAAACGCAGGAGGGAGAATGATGAAGAAAATTCAAGTAAAGATTTTATGCATCTTGTTCTTTTTTTTCTCGTCATAACTACGAAAGTGCTGTCTTTTTTTTTTCCCGTATTGGATTATGCTTGGGTTGGAAGTCCCCAAATGAAGTAAGCACGAAGCCCTCCTCAAAATATTACTTACATATTTCTCCTTCTGACGGAGACGATGCCGGTTGGATCAGGATCAGAAAACCATGAATATCATTGATGACTTAGCACACTTACCAAGTGGTACTTTGTGCTAAACATATAGATACATATCACATAATATTGTATGACCATAAAGTTAATAATAAATTCGGCCAAATCACATTCACATCCACCCCAGGAAGTTCGGATCTTCACAGCGGGGACTGGTGGTGAGGCTAATGCATATTACGTCTCGTTTAGTTGCCGGATGTATCTCCATTGTAGCACGGATGATCTTCCGTATGTCATTTAACGTCTTATGCATGTTCGCATTTTATACCGTTCGTATATGGATAAAGCTACATATCATAGAAAAGCATATCGAAACTGGCTATCTGTTGACTTTAAGATATTTACAATTATATGTAGCATCATCTACACTATCTATCTCGATGTCGCTACTACCATATGATATGTACTACTGATGCAATGTTACACTGTTGTTCAGCTAGATCGGCCTTCAAAACCAATAGCTAGGACATGACACGGAAGAAGAAATAGATAGCGACAAAAGTGCAAAGCGCAAGTTACCTCCGGCTAGAAGACCTGGAAATAGTAATCTATACAAATACAGCCTCATTATCCTCGGTGTGTCCTTGCAACCAAGGCCTTCAATTGCTCGTATTACGCCGTAATCATTTCTGTTCAGCGATTGCTACTCTACTAGGGAGGACAGAACCCCGCACGATAACTTGCCGTACTGATTGCATTCCCATGTAAGTACCCTCTGTTGCACCTGCATGTGCCCTATCTCTATCCCTTCCTTTTTCCATGGCGCATCCCTGAAATGCTGTGTCAAGGCAGAACTCAAGTCTCATCAACTACAAAATGATACATGCCTCTAGCTATTTCCATAAAAGCTATGTACTTCAGTAGTATCTACAGATATATATATATATAAAATCCGTATCTAAAACGTTACTAATGCCCATAGGATTCTATGTAAATGTGGTATAATCTCCTACCACCCAATGTTGATGCCAACCATCGCAACAAAACGAGAAAAAAATCATGTCTCTTGTTTCCCAAGTTGATGTTCAATGCATATAGACATAGACATGTAGTATTGCAAGTTTTGGAACGGTATCGCGTATTTAAATACATAAAACTATATGCTGAGCCCGTCTCTAGCTCATCCAACATATATGTACATACATAATATGATGACTAGCTGACTACGATTTATCACATGGGGTATACTTGGTACAATATATGTGTACATTCTCGTATAGTTGTATATATATATATATATGTAATAGTTCCGGGCGCAAATTAAGTGAAGGTTTCATGAAATATATACCCAAACTAGGATATAAAATCATGAAGAAAACACATTACTGATTAATTCACTTATGCTTAGCTGATACCCGAACTAAGGCTGCTAATGTTCGATGACGATAAGTTGAGAAATTTTTCATATCATGCACCGAGAAAGTCGAACCTCGGAATTGAGTTACGCAATAAAGAATGTACACAAATATGTATGTACAACTAGTTGTAGACACGTGTACCCTCATGATATCGCTTATACCTTTTGTCGTCATATCCTATCACATAACGACACGCAATATGACATTTGCCTCAAAGCACACCTATTGATAGTTATACATGAATTGAAGTCCATTTATCACCGGCCTTTTTGTAGCTACATTGAATGTACTCAGATAACATATAGCCAATATGCAAGTGGCGTTTAGTTGTAAGTTAAGTCTTTTGACAGGCTTGATATGATTATATTTAACTTCTACCTAAATCAGTCTTTTGACAGGTAACTAATCACAATGGGTATAAGTGACTCTTACTATTTTGCCGAGACGTCAGATACACCCTCATCATCCACCGACAACTAAGTTTTATTTAGCCTTATGTCATCACATTATCTCAAGATGTTTGGATTTTGTATCCGACTATCTTGACAACATGATCTCTTACTTTTTATGGAATGGTCACGAACAAATGACTAGTCAATAACGTATTTGTAGCTACGGAGTATACGGCATATGGTAAAAAAAATCGAAACGTACTTAGTTTTCCGCGGAACAAATATAAGTCGAATCATAGACGTACAAAAATGGAATAGTCTTCCCGTTATATTTTCTAGTACATGAAGCTAAGGCAGGGTCTTTCCTCTCTTGCCGGGATAATTGAGAAAGAAGACATATCTGTACAGTGATGCAGTGCAATTATACCACGATATCTATGGCCATTACGGTTATACTTTCAAGATTCAATATCTATATACATATCTACATTTTTCAACGTATTGAAAAACAAAACTGGAAAAGCCTTTTTTAGTAAACACGACTAATGTACTTACCGCCAACGCCTAATTAATCTACTTACCTATCTAGACCCTGATTTTTGAATTTTTTTCTACAGAATTCCCTATCACCGCTTAATACCAACAACAACTAAATTGCGTGGGCTATGCTTATAGTCGAAAACAGTTTCAACCCAACAATCCCTAACTAAATCGCTATGCTCTCGTAGGAATTGCCATCTGTCTGTAACAATCATTGACTCGACTACTTGCGCACTGAAAGAAATCAAACTCCAAACCGCCGACATCTCACGGTATCTTGGTAGATATTGGTCTCTATATCTATCAATATCTTCATCTGTGAGACTAGCTGTTGCCTTGGCGACTAAATCCGCGTGCTCCTTGTAGTCTTTGTTGGTAGTAAGTTTAGCGATGGCGCCGCGGACATACGAATGCAAGTCTTTATACGCCGCTTTGCGCAGGGATCCAACAATAACCGGGTTTGTGCTCAAGTTGAACGGCGAATCGGCCTCGGAACCTCCACGTAACATATCCTCACCACCAGGACCCTTAACTACATGACGTACGGTGGAAACAACGCCATAATCAAGAAAGATACGCTGAAGAACAGCTCGGAAAAAGTGACGTGAAAAGAATTCATCACTATCGTCAGCGCCCCAGTTGAGCGGTGCTTGGCATGCCATCATGCGGGCGGTGATGTTTAGTCTAACGCCTTCAGCATGCAAGCCATGGCACTCCAGCTTCTTGCTAATAGGGAAGCCCTGAGGATCGAAGCGTGATGACTCCCGAATAACACGTCCATTGACGGCTTGAAGGGTGGGACGGAGGAATTGTGAGAGATACGTTGGCGGGCCAAGGCGCTCAGTCATTAGGTTGTAGCAGCAGCCAACAATGGCAACAGCGCGCATTGATGGGTTCATAACCAGAGACCGGATACCGTAGTGCGACAGATTTCCACAGGAATGAATTGAAACCGCCATGAGCTTTCGTGCTTCAGCCTCAGCCTGGGCTTCCTCCTCTAGTTGATGTACTGGTATCTCATCACTCTGTACTGTATCCTTCTTTTCCTGTAGTTGTACAGCGTCAAGACGAGCGATGATATCCGTGAGATCGCCATCCTCCATACGCCCTTCCACGTACGTGATGATTCCATTGCCTTGAGTGCGCTCGTATTCAGCTTCCGCCCCGATAGCTCTGCGGGGACGAAGATCAGCTTGTTCGTCAACATCGATCTTTTTCTCGAGATTGCGTTCAAGGTATTCGCGCTTCTTCGCATCTGTCTCCACCTCCAGCTTCTTTGATTCTACTGTCTGTAGGAACATCTTTTTATTCCGCTTGATGACAGGCTTCTTAGCAATGCCAGCCATAATATCTAGTTCCTTGGCCCCTAGAATGTTTTCCTCGCGGCACTCCACAGCTACGATGTTGTGTGCATATGGTGCACTAGCTAGAGTGCGGCCTAGATAGTTTTGTCCACTGCCAAAGTCGATCAGATGGGTGATTCTCTCATCGTAGGCTGTCGCAATGTCACCAACGAGGTTGTGAATGTAGTCGGCAAAGTTAGCAACTTCATGAATCTTCTTTTCTTTCATGCCGACGGTGATATTGCGAGGAAGCTTTTTCAGACTTTCGTTGCGCGGCTTGTATTCCCGGTTCAGAGTGAGCCTCCGGATCTGAGTAATGTACTCGACCAATGACGCTGGAACTGGTAGTTCACAGTAGCCAGCCAGATCCCCTGAAAGATCATCTCGCATCATGAGATCTAGAAGCTTCATCGGTGGACAGGCCATGAGGAAGTCTTGCCAGTCGTCTGGCACGACAGCCTGGAACAAACCAGGGTTTGAGGTGAAGAAATCAAGAACATGCACTCCGCCGCATAGTAGCTGGAAGAGCCGATTTGTAGAGGAAAATTCTAGAAGCGCCTTGATGTACGCATCCGGAGTTTCATATTCATCCGAGCATGGAAGTGGCTTCTTGGGGATCATTTTGAGTATTTAGAAGCCCTAAATTGGACGTTCTAGTGATATTGTTCGACAGGTCGAGGACCTGTTGTACCAAGCAAGATGTAGTTCACGGTGGGGAAGGGGCATCATTCTTTGCAGAAAAATGAGTTATGCACAATATATGCCTATAACCCACATCTTATGCATGCATAATTGTGTATCTTTTGGCGCTTTTTCCAGGGTTTTGCCGTGTAATCTCTTATCGTAACTCAAGTTTCAAAAAATTTCTAGAACTAGCATTTGCGCCAAGGCTCAGTTGAGCTGCGCTGAAGAAGATTCCGCTTGCCTTGATATCAAACTTCTTTTTCACCCCCTCCCCCTCCTCTATTCCACATCACGTCGCAGTCATGGCGCAAACAACGACTATCAAGAACAAAGCTGCGCTGAACAAGTCTAAACAGGCCAAAGAAAAGTCGCAGCGTGGCAAGCCACCGACTGGTGTTGTCAAGACTAAGAAGAACAAGGGCACGCCGCCCAGCTCTGCGCCCAAAACCGCCAGCAGCTTGATCGAGCTTCTTCGCCGACGCAACAAAAAGAAGGTCTACAAGGAGAAGGATCTCGACCTTCCCGCACTCAACAAGATTACCCCAGTTGGTGTAGTCAAGCCCAAGGGCAAGAAGAAGGGCAAGGTGTTTGTTGATGACAAGGTAGGCCGGCCCGTACTTTGATCGCATTAATGAAGCAAATGACTCCCATGTACATATTTCGAGATTCGCAGCTAACCACTATCTTTCTTGGTTGTTTATAGGAAAGCATGTCCACAATCCTTGCCCTAGTCCAGGCTGAAAAGGAAGGCCAGATTGAGTCGAAGATCATGAAAGCCCGCCAGCTCGAAGAAGTGCGCGAAGCCCGTCGTGTCGAAGCCGAGAAGAAAGAAGCCGAGCGGAAGGCAGCCTTGGAAGATACAAAGGACTCCCTACGTAAGAAGCGCAAGCGGAAGGAAAAGGCTCTCCAAGATGACGACGAGTCTGTCAAGCAGTTGGCGCTTGCAGGAACCAAGCCTCTCAAGCTCAAGAAGCGTGTTGCTTTTGCATAGAAACAGCACTATATGTTGTCTATCTCGAACTATCGCGGCAATTTTAACACACGCATAACTACATACAGTTGTTAATTTCGGATAGTCGGACTAAATCATCTGTTGACTGGTAGTATACGAATGGGGAGGCAAGAGACCAGTTGGTTATTTATTTTGCATGGGAATCGGCGTTTGGGCTGCAGAAAAGCGATCTTGATCTTCTGGGGCTACCGAGGCTATACCAGTTACATTTTTTGACTTGTTCCTTTTCGTTGTCTTTCATTTCTTCAATACTGTTTTCTACCCGGGGTTTCTCTAAGTTTTTAAATATATATATGTAGGGTTGAAAATAGTACCATATCATGATCTCATATCGTATTTATTTATCATTCATGAGCTGCTCTATATTAAGGAATTTAATATTACAAATAGTTACACATGTGGGATATCCAGGTTGGTAATCCCAAATATGTTGTCTATACTAAGTAGCCTTATTTATTCTCCCAATGGCGGTTCATAGCATCATAGGTGTACTCACGTTTATGCTTAGGCAGTAGGTTTTCTTTGGGAATCGACTCGAGATCAACTTCAAAGGCCATACGGTTGAAAAAGTTGGTTACAGGCTTCGCAAACCAACGACTACCACCAGTCTCGAACCAACCTAAGTGACCTCCAAGGGAAGTCGCCAGCATGATAGTGTACGGGTTGGCGGCAATTTCATTGTAGGGCATAGCTTCATCGGCAGCGATGGGATCATCCTTGGCATGTATAGCCAATGTAGGAATGCGAATAGAAAGCACAGCGTCAGATGAAGAGGCATCGCGGTAGTACGCAGTTTCAGTAGGGTAACCCCAGGTCTTCGGTCTTTAGAAAATATGTTAGTATTTGACAAAAATTGATAGATGTTGATAGGTGAGGGGTATATACTGAATTTCGCGGTCAAATTCATAAAGATAAGTGATGTTCATGAGCTTGTCATAGTCATAGTTCGAGTACTTTTTGATAGCTTCACGATGACGGTAGGCCAGCTTCTTCATGCTATCTAAACGCGGGGTTAGTGTCTATAATCTGTGTAAGTAAGTTCTGTTTATACTTACTACCCATAGTCTTCATGTACACTTCTCTTCCGATCCAAGTACGGTAAAGATTAGCATTAGACAGTTCCAAGTTGAAAGGGTTCGAGCAAAGTACGGCGGCCTTGAGAACACAGCTTTCACCCTCTTCACCAATGTAGTTGGTTAGAATATTGGCACCCAGCGAGAATCCAACACCGAAAAGCGGTCTGTTCGGGTAGTTCTTGGTGAACCACTTGATTAGTTGGCGCACATCCCATGTAGCACGGGCATTATAAAAGATTCCACTAGTGATCTCACTCCAAGCACAACCTCGGGCATTGATCACGACAACCTCCCACTTGCCACTTTCGACTAGCGGAGCAATAGTATGGCGTAAGTAGGTCTCATGAGAACCGCCAGAGAGGCCGTGCAAAACAATCAGTGTAGGCTTTGTGTCATCACTAGACAAGGCAGCAAACTCATCCTCGGACCAGTACGTGGTACGCGGTGGAAGCTTAGCATCCTTAGGGTTTGTGTTGGGTGGGCAGGCCCAATCAACAGCGAATTGGCCGGGAATGTTGACAGTCTCTGACTCGAAGATGTGTCGTTTATAGTACAGCTCAGGCGCTTCACGTGAAGTTCCAGCAACGGCCGTTTGGACATGGCCGTTAAAGTACAGAGGATTCAGTGAGCACGGCGGTGTAGCCTGCTCTGTGATCTGTAAGAGATCTGTACGAGTCCCGTCCTTCAATGTGAGCTTCAAGGGCTCAGCATTGTGTGTATAGCTGATATTAGCATGACCGAGCCACTCCATCATTATAGCAGGACGGAAGATGTTGACGACAGAACGAAGAGGAATGGATGGGAAACGCAAGTACTGTAATGGGAGAGGATAAAGGCCTTCAGAATTAGACAGTAATTGTTTCACAAAGAGAAATCGCATGGAAGCAAGTCTAGTATGGCTAATAGCGGTGGGACACGGCGTGTTTAAACAGATGAACAGATCGCTATGGCCAAGAAAGGTCCGGGTTCCAATGGCCAGGAGAACCAACAATTGCGAAGTAGTAGCGTCGCAATTTGAGGTGTTAGAAAGGATCCTAGCATATACATAGGTATACGTAGTAAGACTAGGTATTGGTGGATTTGATTTACGGTGCATAGTGGGCCTTATTGGAGGAGTCGCGTTGGCTTCCTACGATCATAGCACTCAACAACTTTTCTAGGAATGAGGTTATTTGACTGCAGCTTATGCGGGTTTGGCGGGTGGTAAGCCGCGTGTAAGTGTAGGAGTGTTTCTCGGTATATCTGTACACACAGGTACATAGTACAAATGCATGTACATGTAGCTCGTTGAGTTACAGTTACTTTGGAACCAAAGACTCGCGAATCTATTGACGTTGTATTGAGAACAATAGCATTCTCATATTATATGCTAGCGGTCAGTCGTGACAGATAAAATAAGAATTATACCGATTTTTTAAGACAAAAAACTACCCCAAAAAGTTTTTTTGTTAAGAGGGCTTGTCGTTCCAAAAAGATGCCGAGGCATAGATTTGCTAGCTATCAGCACGACTTAAAAGTGGGGTCACAGCCTTACTCAGTAAGTAACCCAATCAAAAATATCACCTTGGTGATGTCAATTTCAAACAGCTTATGCCTATTTGTTCACAACGGCGAGATAATTCATCTACCTGGCTGTAATCTCCCATCAAAGCCATCACCTCTTCACAGCATAACTCCTTAGTGTTGGTTTTTTTATCTGGACCTCACTGTTGAGTCTACACCCAGATGTCCTGATCTCAGCCATTTGGGCAACCCTAGCTTACACTTAAGGTAAGCGGAAGAAGCTTCGCGCTAATCCTTATCTACTACAGAACGTTGTGGGTTTCACAACCTTACTGGTGGTCTTTATAATTGTCTACATCTTCATATCTTCGTTTTGTCAATGGCGTCAATGTTCGGATGTGTCATCTACCTACATCACGAAATTCATCGGGACACAAATTTCACAGCCATAACAGATATACAGTGGTATTGGATATAATGGTGATATTACTTTGACGCCTATACCTACCGTCTATTGGGCCTTCGAATCGATGAATCATGACTGGCGATTATGGATTTCCTCTAGTTAGTCGAAGAGGCGTACTCAACTCGCCTTTATTCATTATGCAACGCGCTTCTACCTTCGTCGATGATCATGAACGTTACATGGCAATGGCCACGATTCCAAACTTTTACTCGTTTGTCTAACTACGGAACAATGTCCTTTTCAGTTCCCTCTGTTATTGGCTACCCAACATGCTGTTGCTGTCATCTTCGTCGTGCGAAGTCTAAACAGCCAACTATTTTTCATGGGCTGTCTTGAAGTGCTTGCTACATATCGCTTTGGTATTTCTCGCCAAGACAAGCATCTATGAATGACTACATACCGGCTGGTTTTCTTGAGGTATACGATTGCCATGAATCATTGGTGTGAGGAGTCGGTATATCTGTTCCGACTTCATCGCCGGTATCATTATCATACTGAAATTTTAATTTCTTTCCATTCTCTTCTGATATCTGCACATCAAGTCGTGGAAGGAAAGACAACATAAGGCTATGATTTCTATGGATAACCCTATCCCGATTTCTATGGAGGAAACGGGCTCGTAAATGATATGTTAGATTTTACACCGCATTCCCCGTAGAGAGTATTCTTTACTGCGAGTTCATTTCATACTAACGGAGGGAATTGGGCTTCGTTGATTTTGCAAGAGATTCTGGACAATGAAGAGATTTGATACCATCATTGTCAATACCTGAGCTAGTTTCGCCTGAATGTGCAGGACAGTTTGAACATGTCAACGGGATAGCGAAGATCTACTACAGCATGCAACTAGTCTTACTGCTAGGCCTGCAAAGACTTGGTACGAAGTCTATCTGCAATAAGAGCTGGCTGTGGTCCCTACAAGAAAGTATGCTACCTGATCCCATGATGGCTGGACAAGATGGCAGCTGGGATATGATACCATAAGGCTTGAAATGACGGTTGGCAGCCATTAGGTTCGGCATCAACATGCGCCTACCATATCATATCAACAACTACATATGTACATGCATACATAGTTATATGTATATGTACATACTCATCAATATGTACAACTACGTTGCACATCAGGTTATCAGGTTACCCGCAGTTGATCCATTTTTGGCCCCGCCTGGCGGGTGAGCCAACTTCAGGCCGGCAAAACATCGGCTAATGGGGAGTCGCTTAATTCATGGGTCAACCAACCCCTGGCTATCAATAACTATAACTTGCTATACAAGTTGTCTGAGAGTACTACAGAAAAGAAATCAGGAATTGAGCTTGAACCTGACTTGAACCTGAGTCGCCATTCACATTTCCGCCAACTAAAACAATCCAGAGAGGCCTGGACTAGCGCCGCAAGCACTATCCCAGCCAGACACAACAGAAAAAAAAAAGAGAAGAGAAAAAAGAGCGTGAAGACCTGCAAGGGAAAACGCAACGACGCATTGAACCTTGTGAAGCATCAATTGAGCAAGAACAAGTCGTGCGTGCTCTATGCTAGTTTTGATATTGCTTGTACCATTTTCAGTATTGAAGGTCGACGTCTACTGTCCATCGTCGACTGCCGTATCAATTGCAGTAACTGCCGCCACCCGCGCATTAGCATTGTCTATTACCATTCTCGATCACGGCCCGTTTAGTGGCTATTTTCATCACTTTTAGTGCATCGCTTTCATAGAGCTTCTGTTGCCGCAGGCCATGCAGCAATGAGCTTCGACACGCTTTCTCGCGATCAAGCTACAGATTGCACTATCGAAAGCACCAGTCAAGACCAAGATCATCTTTCTTCTGGCTCGGGCCGCAACAAGCCATCACCAGAACGCACCGTGCCATCCAAACCCAGTCGTCCTTCTGTCTCGATGTTGGATCAGTGCCAATCAACTATGGACGCTGCCATCACGGCCGGTGCTGGCCGGCGTTCATCCATCTCCCGATCAGAAGCTGGCCGTTCGGGGTCGGGTCGCGAACGGGAGCGAGATAAAGATAGAGACAGAGATCGTGACCGGGGAAGAGCCCGTGATTCGAGCAGGAAGAGGCATCATCGCCACCGATCATACTCCCGCAACAACGACGTGCCACTATCGACATCAGCCTCGTCACGAAATCCCCGTGTAGCTGACTCGTCAGCCTTGCCAGACATAGCGATAGTTGCCTCGAATCCAAGTCGGCCTCGAACCATGCACTCACGATCTCGTTCTCGCGACCAACATCACCGGCGAGATCGCGACAATGGCAAAGATAGCCGTGATTCCTCATCCCGACACAGATCAAGGTCTGCTGATACAGAACACCGTAAATCACAGCCCCATGGCAACGACAAATCATCGAATGGCCGAAATACTCGGTCGCCAGTAGGAAAACGCCGCCGGTCTAGAAGTCCCTCGCCACACTCTCACCGAAAACGCTCACGACGCGAAAGGCATCGTCGAGATAAGGACAAAGATAGAGATCGTAGCGATCGTGACCGCGATCGTGACCGTGATCGGGACCGTGATCGCGATAGGGACAGAGACAGGGAAAGGGATAGAGATCGCGACAAAACCCGAGATCAAGATCGAGAAAGAGACAAGGGGAAAGATTCTGGCAGAGGTGGCAAATCGTCACGTTTCCACTCCGATGCATTTGCTAGAAGATCAAGATCACCTTCTCCATCACACCCAAGACACTCTTCGCAATCTCGCGGTACAACAGAACGAGCAAATTCCGGCACAAAAAGCACGCACCACAGTCACCGTTCTCGTAGCCGTAGTCACAGCCATAGCCGATCAGATATACGAGCCGAAATTCCGCGAAAAAGATCGGTCAGCCACAGTCGAGATCGCACACAAGAGAATGATCACGATAGAGACCGGAGTAGGGACCGGGATCAAGATAACGACTATCCAGATGACGATTTTGACGGCAACAAACGAAAACCCCGCCGCGAGCGCAAGCGTAATAAAAAGGCCGGTATCAAAGATTTTGGTGACTATGCTTCTGGCGCCAACAGCGTCGAAGTTAACTCATCTCGCTTGGGTCTTCTTGAAGCGTATCCGCATGGCAGCTCACATGAAGAGACACAGTCATCATCTCAACGATCTCCAGCTACCAATCATGGTAGCACTGCACAGGGCAATTCATCCAATAGTCAGAATGCCGATACGACATCCTCTAGGTAAGTTAATGAATCTCAAGTGTCATGTATCGTATTCTTTGTATACTAACTTCACAATAGCCAGTTCTCACAACAGCCTCCTTCTGGGCTCCCTCATAGCATTACTCCCAGCTCACCACCGCCATCAGCACCGACCGGTCCAGCTCATCGAGGAAACTTCCGACCTGCCTCTGCTGCCTTTCGCGGTGGCCCTTCTCTAAATCACGCACGTGGTGGGTTTAGAGGAAGTTCCTTTTCTCACAACGCCTCACAACGTCCTTCATTCAACTCGAATTCATCATTCAAACGACCCTCGCTCAGTAGTCAAGACAGTCATGATGGGTGTAATACTCAACAAACTGACCATAACAACGACATCAATTACCGTGACCCTCATATCAATAACGACACAGCTAGCGATAGAGCAGCAGATTCTGCCCTACATATACCAACAGGCCCTGCTGGTGGTAATAAGTTCAGCTTTGAGTTTAAGACATCAAAAGCCTCTGCCACAGCACCAAAGCCTGAGATATCACAAAAATTTAACGCACCGACAGCCCCAAAAGCAGCCCAAAACCCGCCAACTGGCCCTGCCCGAACCACTGACCCACGTGATCGTGATGCACCACCAAGAAATGCGCCTACCGAGCCTGCCTCCGCTCGTGCTGCAAGATCACAGCAACAGCAGCAACGTCAACCTCGGACTCGGATGGTAGTAAGAAAATACCGCAAGCTTTTGTCCAAGCCAAAGCTTGCCGAGCCTTTCTGCGACTCTCAATCTGCATACTACCGTAAGCCTGGAAACGAGTCTGTTGTTGGTTCTGGGACCTACGGCAAGGTTTTCAAAGCCGTCAATGTGTTCACCAAAAACCAGGTGGCTCTCAAGAAGATCCGCATGGAGGGTGAACGTGACGGGTTTCCTGTCACCGCTATGCGTGAGATCAAGCTATTGCAGTACTTGCGCCACACCAATATCGTCAATCTCTTGGAAGTCATGGTTGAAAATCATGAGTGCTTTATGGTTTTTGAGTATCTGGCCCATGATCTTACGGGCATTCTCAATCACCCCTCATTCACGCTCAACGATGCTCAAAAGAAGGACATGTCACGGCAAATGTTTGAAGGTCTAGAATATCTCCATACTCGAGGAGTGCTCCATAGAGACATCAAAGCAGCCAATATTCTTGTCAGTAAAGACGGTATCTTGAAGATCGCCGATTTCGGTCTCGCCCGCTTCTACGCCAAACGACATCTACAAGATTATACAAACCGTGTAATCACGATCTGGTACAGGCCCCCTGAGTTATTGCTCGGCGAGACAAAGTATACGGCGGCTGTTGATGTCTGGAGTGCTGCCTGTGTCATGGTTGAAATATTCTGTCAAAACGCCATCTTTCCAGGAGACGGCACGGAGTCTAATCAGCTTGAAAAGATCTTCTCCGTGATGGGCACTGCTAGTCGGGAATCTTGGCCTGGCTTCGCAGAGCTTCCTTGGTTCCAGTTATTACGTCCCCGTGTCATGAAGCCGGGCACTTTTCATGAGCGGTATCGTGAACGGGTTTCACCACAAGCGCTTCTCTTGTTAGAATCGATGTTCCAATACCAGCCAGACAAAAGACCTACTGCCACAGAGATCCTCGCACACCCATACTTTACCAGTGAGGAGCCAAGTGCGCTTCAATGTATAGAGTAAGTAAATACTAAGTCCTTCTACACCTTTCTTCTTACGCCTTGCTAACTATGTATCTTTCAGACTCCAAAACATTGATGGTGATTGGCACGAGTTCGAGTCCAAGGCATTACGGCGTGAAGCTCGTCGTGTACGCGAGAAAGAAAAGCCGCCAGCCAGCAAGTCAACTCAAAAGCCTACACCAAAGGCCACCACTGCACAACAGCCTTCAGCCTATCCCGGAGTCCCTAACCCACAACGGCAGACACAGCGATCGGCTGTATCGTCCGGGAACGGTAGCGATGAGATGCAAATAGACTCCACCGGCAATTCTGGTGAACCAATCGCTGAATCAGATCTATCTTCAGGCTCAAACCCACAGGTTGATACCACCTCCTCTAACAACAACCCAAAGTCTTCTACCTTTGAAATCTCAGAATCTGCCACGACATTTACTAAATTTACTGCTAGCGCTTCCTTGGATGTTGCATCGTCATCAGCGCCTGCTGTTCCTATACGTCCAAATAATCAAGCTAATGCTCAAACGCCAGTACTCACAACCTTGGTGGCGCCTATATCTGACACATAGACAACTTTTATTATTATTTCTTTTTTACACACTTTCATACCATTTCTTTTCATTTTATTCTAACACCATGTATTTTGCATATCTTTTTTTTTCTTTTACGTTCTACTCTTAGATTTTTTATGCTTGTCTCTGTTCGCAAGCTATCTTTGGCAAGTGATGCAATTTTACCATTTTTATCTTTATTTTTCTACTCTTTTCCGGAAATCACGTTTTCTTTTTTCTTCATCTTGCCTCGTATTTCCATATATGGTGTACAATTGATGTATACGTCCGATTGTAGCAGCATGGTGTTGCTGGAGCATTCGGTTAACATTGAAAAATCTTTATTAATATAGACTATACAGCCATGTCAATATACAAATGGTAACATATACATATGTTCCATGATATTTTCAACATTTCCATATCTTCAACAACAGTAACAACTAATGAGCTGCAAAACCGACCATAATTTTGTTTTGTCTATCACTGTAGTTACAAAAAAACTAAGTGTATCAAGTTCTGTGTTCCTAATCCCATTAAAGACCTTGTGAGGCTTTATGCTTGGATCCGCCCTTGGTAAGATCGTCTATCTGTAACCTGGAGGATATTCCGTAGGCTTCCCTCTGCCTGACTTGATTGTAGTGGCCAGTTGCTGCCATCTACTTGGTCTCGAGAATGATTCCACCAACTTGAAATACCTTTCTTTTGACGCCGATTCTTGAGATGATCCTTAGAGCCAATAACTCCAATTCCAACGACACTTTGATCCAGGCTTGGTAAAGTGATTTGTCGTACAGATAGTGAAATCGGGGTTTTACAAGCATTACTCGCCGATGTTGAAGATGTATGAGCTTCTAGCTTATATGGCGTTACCTGGAGAGTTACTGTCGATGACACTAGGTTTGGCGCCGATTCTACATGACTTTTATACGGCCAAACGTGATTTACCTCGGCGTTTTTCCAGGTCCTATGGTTAGTATCCGGACATCTACCAGATTCTGATGATTTTCCAGAAGAGCTTATGGTTTCCAAGGTACGTACAGCATCTCTGGAGCGTCTGCGATTTGGAACGGTGCCAATAGCCATAGTACCGGTTGCTACACTACGCATCTGAGAAGAAGAATTTGGATGTCGGTCTTGTGATACCAAGGACTCATTTACGATATCAGCATTGGGAGAGTACGGTGATTGGTGTACTTCATATTGGCTACTGAGCGAGTAGCGAGATCGAGCACAAATCTCTGCAATATGATCCAAGTCAGATGCAATGTTGGAGTCTATAGTATCCGCATGCCCATCTTGACTGGTACCCAACAGGTTCTTGAATGAGAATGCATCTAGAGGTGGCAGCTCGGTATAGTGTGTGCCAGATCTTGGCATTGCAGGACCCCCAAACAAAGATCGCACAAAGACCGCCAGGCCGCGAGGAGTTCTGGACCAATAAGGCTTAGTGGGGGTAGATGTAGTGGTAGTAGTGGTCGGGTTCGATCTTGGACTTGAACTTGGGTTCAAGTATGGTTTGACAAGAACAGGGCCACCCGATTGGCCTAACGGTTTGTCATGTGACGAAGGCGAAGAAGAAGAAGGTGATGGCGGATTACCAAGATTAGATTCTGGGTAGGTAGCGTAGACGATTGTAGTAGAGGAGGCTGTGGCAGGAAAGGTAGTTGGAGTATATATGCGGGGGTTGGGCACCAGGCGGGATTGAGGTGCCGAAGAGGCCAGTCGAGATGAAGAATAATCAGCCATCGAACCGAAGCGAGCAAGAGACAAAAAACGGGCAAAGGAGTCTTCTTATTTATTTTCCTTTTTATTTTAAACTGCAAAAAAAGCACGGTTCTGTTCTGCAAGACGTGATTCGGAGGGCGAAGCGAAGGAGAGGGAAGGACGGAAACAGTTAGAAGCCCGCAGGTTTTCTCTAGCTCTCTAGCTCTCTCTCAGGCTACACTGAGATGTTAAAATCTAGTCGGCGCCTTGTCAGCGGAAATAATATGTAATATAGTTTTGTGTATGTGAGTGGATTGTGACGTGGTCAAGAACGTTTGGCTGGAAAGCTGCGGTACGTTCCCAAGTAGGAAAAGGGCAATATGCAGTCGATCTATCAGCATCTGAATGCGGTAAGTGAGCTATACAATCACACAAAGAAAGCGACGTCGTGGTGAGGAGTATATGTATGTTGAGTGATAGGTGATATGATGCGAGAGGGGAATGTTAGGGGGTTGTGATCCTTTGCTGTCCATCCTCAAGATACAAATCAGTCTGTGGATGTATACAGATATATAGGCCTGGATGTTCTTGTATCTATGGCTATAGGTTCATCCGACCGTATATGAATCCGAGTCTACGGCTGTACGACGATGCCGCTGAGCCGTCGCTGGGCACTCTAATTCGTGTTCGTGACTGAGTACATTGTAGTACATACATATATGGTATAGCGCTTGGTACAGGGTTGTGCTGGCGGAAAAGTACAAAGTACTGTACTCTTTTCCGTGAGATTACAGTTGTATGATATAATATGGTTTTATAATATACGGGAAAGGGTCTGGTGAGCTGATCTATCTATAGTTGATCGTGCCAGCATAGCCGAGAGCAGCGGATATGCTGTGTCAAAATCCACTCACCTTAGAGCATTCGAGTGGGGCAAGAGTTGAGCACACTATAGTTGCATATACATACATTTACAGATAACTATGCAGTAAATAGTTGTATGTAGTATGTAGTATGATTAGCTCATGGAGCAGCTAGGCAGACCGTAATGATATTGCCGCGTTATATGAAGTTGGCATGTATCAATCAGTTCGACAATTATTTGAAAGTGAAATGCCGTGTATAAGAATGAACTAGTTTGTTTGTTGTCGTGTGAATCAAGAACGATGTCGCTTTATTCGGTGAAGATTCAGAGGATTTTCTTGTTTCTAGAGTTTGGCAAAGTCACTAGGGATCGAATGTCAAGAAAATTAAGGAAACAAAATGAATACAGTTACAACATTACATATTAATGATTGATTGGGCCAGGGAAAGCGTGGCAGCCACAAAAATATGTATGTAAGCACGGAGAAAGTTTCTCAGCCTCTTTCTATAGCCGGTTTCTTCTGCTTTTCCTAGTATGTTCCTAGTATATTTCCGCCATGCAATGCAATGTTCGATTATCTTCAATACACTGTACTGCATATACAGATACATATCTGTATATCTATCTGTCTGGTTCATCTGTTCCGCATTCTCAATCCTCACATAATTCACGACGTCATTCTTAGTGCTCCATGCGTCAACAACGCACGAACGACCCAATTAGTCCTATATATGACAGTAAAAATAGATACAGCGCTGTGTTACTTTGACGGCTTCATTGAACATGTTATACAAGCAAAAAAAAAAATTTTATCATTAGAACCATCCCGAGTCAAAAATTGAGCAACGCTACGGGAAGATCGAATCATTTGTTCATTTGCACAACCAGTTACTATTATGTGAGGACAATAGTTTAATGCATATCTATGTACCATAATACAATATCAATAAACCAATACCTTTTATAAATAAAATCCTCGATATACGTAGTTACATATTTGACGATATTGTCCAATCTTTAGGGTCTACTAATAAGAAATCACTTATGTCAGTTAGGGTTATTTTTGAAATACGCGTCATTTCAGGCTCACTTCGCTATATGCGTAAACCCTAACCATATACAATCGTATCAAACAAGAAAGCACGCTACTATTTAAATGATACATACTGATTTGAGAAACACACCAATCACCCGTAGTTACTAGTATACAGCTATTCAAAGAACCTACGGATATATACGTCTTTGGAGAGCCCCTTAGATCTCTCGCCAAGGAGACAACTTACCTGGAAAGGGTTAATTGTTTCCAATATCAGTATTCTTGTTTCTTTTTCGTTTCAACGGGTCTTCGATCTGCTGATATCTAAATGTATGGCTGACATAGGTATGACGTGATGAAAACTACAGTGTATACCAATAGAGTGAGATATCAATGCATATCTATCGTATATAATGATATGGAAAAAAGTCAATACATAAAGTACACACACTAGTTGATAGTACACCCAGCTTAGCTGATCACACGAGTGTAATTTGTTCTACGGGTTTCGAATGGTTCTTTATATCTGTAAGACGTTATATAGTCATTTATCTAACTAAACTTTATGATATTGAGACATACTAGAAAGGCTAGTAGAGACCACTATCCGATGAAGCTCGGCTGATTCAAAAGCAACCCCTACTGAACTTGAAAATAGATATGTCACAACAAAAAAGAACTCCCAGCCTCAGGAATCTTGGCCAGTAATACTTTTTTTCTTCTTGTCCCATCATAAGTATTTACGTGGGACTTGAAAGGCAGGGTTAGAGCATTGAGATTCAGGAGCAATAACGTGTGAAAACAAATCATATATTGAGATGGTTGTACACCAACTGTTCTTGGTATAAGTTTCTCACCTACATGTAAAGAACCCAAGTTGAATACTCCTTGCTATTTGAAAGACCCCAAAGATGGAATATACATGAATAGCACTTTATGATCCGGACTGGTCCGGAAGCTCTGTAGACAAGTTAGGCTATGAAGTACAACCGTGGTATCGAGTGAATTGACAGTTTAAAATCTGAGGCGTGTTGATCAGTCAAATGTTGATGAGTTTTAGGTTGATCAGAGGCTGATATGTATCATTGTAAGTTGGAGGAATATATACCTTTCTACCTGGAATATACAATACTCGTACATCATCATTAGTTGGTTCAAGAGTGCACCTATATGATAGTTTTGTGCTTTTAGCTTGGAGCACATGAATAGTTTGACTCTATATATCGAACCATAAGGTCTCGTGATGATATAAAGATATTGCAATCGCACGAGATCTTTGTACGTATACTGCATCCAGTATTAGCTTTACTTCTCATGAGAAAGAGACAAATACAATGTTTCTCCTTGGTGTATCTGTAGTTAGTCTGCTGATTGTGTTCCCCTTTTGGCCAAATCCCTGGCTAGAAAAGCCACATCCTTGACAACCCAACAGCAACGCAGTTTCCAAGCCCCACCCGCCGCCCTTAAAAAACGAAGAAGAAAAAAAGAAGGAAAAAAAAGATTACACGTACTGTGAGTTTGGGACGCTTAGTGGCTTCTTTTGGCGCTGAAAGCAACGAAGTTTGATGGAGCTGGGCTAACATGATATCTTTTTTTCTGTGATGAGGCTTGTATAGTGGGCCTGTATTGTCAGGCGTTTATAGCTCTGAATATAGTGAACTGCCCCCTATGCCTCTACACTGGGCAGCTGGCGCTGAAAGATGACAGAAGGGTCCTGTCGAATCCCACAGTTCCTAGTACGCATAGCCAGTGAAGAATACAGTGGACTGGGGCCTCAGCATAAGCGAAGCAGAACTAGGACGTGACCTATTTGCTCATATTTGCATCAGGCTTCTTTTTTTCGAGTGACTGGCCCTGCTCTCCTGAACTTGACCTTGGATCTACTGAAGCTTCCTTTTTCCTTCCTTGCCTTGCCTTGCTCTTGATAACTGTGACCTCTTCTCTCTTCTCCCCTTCTTTCCTTTTTCTAATCAGCACATGTCTCGAGGCCATAGTTTGCTTTGGGCATCTTGAGTTTGATTTTGATTTTGATTTTGACACTTTATTTCCCCCCCTTCACCTAACTAGCATCCTTTCTCAATAAATACCAACCGCACGTTTCCCGGCTGAACAGAAAAGAGCTTCGCCAGCATTAATAATTCCGGTATTTTTTTTCTTGCAACGCTGTCCAGGGCATCATCAGCCAGCACAGATTGCCATTGCCGTCTATAAGCCTTCTAGTCCTCTTGGTCCTTTTAGTCCTTGCAGTACGGGACTGGCTATCTTGCCTCGACAACACCACCTCTAGGCCGTTTGAATAAGGCGCCGTCGACCTTTCTACCCGTTTCCCGGATCCTCCACATCATTTTTTTTTCTCAGCCTAGTCGACCACTTCACTCTCCAGGCCAACCTAACCACCTCTCGCCCAACTCTATCCTCGACGCCGGTCCTCGAATATCCTCTACCATTCCATCCGCGGCATATATACGTCAAGATGGCCGCTCAACAATCTCCGGGCTTCAAGGTCGACCGGTATGTGGTCATGCATGTGGCTACTACCTGTGATGAACATGGTGTTTACGTTACCAAAGACTCTGCCGAAGTCATCGAGCTTGGCTGGATCGTCCTCGATGCTAAAACAACCGACGAGGTAAGTCAGCCTGCCGTCTACGAGCTACATTTCATTGCATCTATCACATTCGCCAACCGACATGGTCCGATATCGAGCTTTCCCAGGGCATTGCCGGTGCAATTGACGTCGCAATTGGCTTTTCTTGTCTCGGGCAGTCCTCATTCTCGGCATTAGGCTTGGCTTTAGTGCTGCCATTCGTTCTACATGTGCCGCATTGGGCTGATGTAGCTAGTGTTGCAGTTGATGGCACAGCATCTGTGGCCTAGCTCAGCCTTGCCCGATGGCAATCACGATCATGATGGCACTTCCGTAAATCGGAAGCATCCCAAACTCAGCCAGCATCCCTACCATCCGAAGCCAATTGGCCAACTAACAGTGTTTGTCTCTCTATAGGTCTCCCGTGATAGTGTTCTAGTGAAGCCAATCAACACACCAATTACCCCCCTTTGCAGTAAGCACTCCTATCATTGCACTACTACTCCAATTCCCGGCATCTAGCATCCGATGGCCGTCATACATTCCAGCTGCTAACTCTGTGCTTTGCTGTACATAGCCAGCCTAACGACTTTGACATGGGAACATGTCCGCGGTGCCGGCACCTTCCGTGATGCTGTGAACCGGTTTGACACCTTCGTCAACGAACATCTCGTTTCCAAGAATCTTGACTTCGTCTTCGTGACCCTGGATGCCTGGGACCTGCGGGTCCAGCTTCCCCGCGAAGCCCGGGACAAGGCTGTGGTGTTGCCTCCATACCTGCAGCACTCTCGTACCTTCGACTTGCGCACCGAGTATCAGCGCTGGCAACAGCACCACCCCGAGTCGCTGCCGTTTGGCCCTTCAATGCTGTCCAATATCTGTGCTGCCCTCGAGGTCGAGCCCGTCCAGTCTAGTGCTCCCATCAAGCACAACCTTCCCTTCCACCTACAAGCACTAGCTCCTGCCAGTCCTCGTCGGGCAATGGAAGAGGCCATCACACTTGCCAGAGTCCTGCGTGGTCTCATCCGCAAATCTATTCCAGTCCACGAACATCTTGACGTGCTCACCCGTCCTATGGATGCTAGAGCCGATGTTCGTGCCTTCCTCTCAGAGAGAAGCAAGGTTCTTCACATGTCCGGTCTTCCTCATGACACTACCCAGTCTGAATTGGAAAGCTGGTTTACCCAATATGGCGGACGTCCCATTGCGTTCTGGACTCTGCGTACGCCGGAGCAGCACAAGCCCACCGGCACTGGATTTGCCATCTTCTCGTCACATGAAGAGGCCGCCGAAAGCCTGTGCATGAACGGCCGTGCCCTCAACGAAAAGGCCATCGAGGTCTCACCGTCAAGCAGCCGTGTTCTTGACCGCGCTGCGGAGATTCTCACACCTTTCCCCCCAAGCAAGAACCGTCCTCGTCCTGGTGACTGGACTTGCCCTAGCTGCGGCTTCAGCAACTTCCAGCGTCGTACTGCTTGCTTCCGCTGCTCTTTCCCCGCTGTTGGCGGTGGCCCTATGGGTGACATGAGTTACAGTGGCTACGGAGGTGGTGCTTTCGGTGGCCCGCCTAATATGATGCATCCTCATCACAACATGGGACACCACAACCACGGCCATATGAACCACGGCGGTGGCCGTATGGGTGGCAGCGGTGTCGTGCCCTTCCGTGCTGGCGACTGGAAGTGTGGTAATGAGATCTGCGGTTACCACAACTTTGCAAAAAATGTGTGCTGTCTCCGCTGCGGCGCTAGCAGAGCCGGTGCGGCTATTGTCGCCGATGCTGGTTACTCTTCGAATATGGATTCGAACAATAACTATAACATCAACCACAACTCTATGGGTGGTAACAATGGACCCCCTGGTGGCCCTTTCGGTGGCGGTCAGGGTAGTGCGGGCTACCAGTCTGGTGGTGGCTACGGTGGTCAACACTTTGGTGGCCCTCCTAGCACATATGCTCTACCTTCGGGCATTGGAGGCTCCGGTGGCAACCCCTACCCTTCTGCTATTGGCGGAAACCATTTCGGCTCTGCTCCGGGCAACCATGGCGGTGCTGGCTTCGATAGCCGTGCTGCCGAGGCCGCATTCCAGTCTGCTAACAACGGACCTGCAAACGTCGGCCCTTCTACCAACTTCTACGGGAATAACGCCGAGGGTGATCCTTTCCCATTCTTGTCTGCTGGTATGAACAGTCTGTCTGTTGGAGGCGCTGATACTCGTCAAAACGGTGGCTCTGCTCCTGCCACCAAGTCTCCAGCTTAAAATGCATATCTACAGATCCTTGGGCTAGTAGTATCCTATCTAAAAAGTAGCGCTACTTTCATCTGCTGTATACAGACTCTGTGATACTAAGGCATAGGGTTTGATTTCATCCTGTCTTTACTGCGTTGGTAGTTTGGCCACTATGGTTGATTAAGCCTTGTGTTCTATACGAGGCATTTCTCAACTGGTTCATATAGGCCCGACAAGCATATACGACATCTTTTTTTTCTTTTTTTTTTTTTTTTTCCACATACGAATTTTTACTACCTACAAAAAAACGAAAATACCTCTACAAAAACATTAACGACAAAAAAAACATACACACATACCGGGGCGCGGGATTTTGGGCTGCGGCTATCTGTATATGGGACGGATACGGACAAAGGAACATCGGAAGGGGTGGGTGGAGTTGCGCGTCTCTTGGGAAAGCATGTCATTGTCTTCAAGTTCTAACAGTGCATTTTTTGGGGGGACGGGGACTTCTGTTTGATCTCTTTGGATCAGGGTTCTTTTCATTCTGCTTTTGTTGCGTACTTTCTCATTGTTTCTTTTTTTTTTTTTACCATCTTTCTGCTATCTTTTTTTCCTTTGCTCTTGGTTAACGGAATCATTCATTCCTAGTTTCCAGGCTTTGAGCTTCTATCCCCTTTTTGTTATTTTTTTTTCTGCCTTTTCATTTAGCTCGAGCTTCTTCTCTCTCTTCTCTTTCGGTTCGATCGATTTTTTCAAAATTGTTACATGGATGGGGGGGAGCTGGAGTTATATCTTTTATTTATCGGCGGGATGGCCAACGGACTTTGTTTTACACATAAAAGGCCTTGTTTCTTTTTTTTTCTTGGGTGGGAAGTCCTGTTTTGGTTTCTACAGCTTTGAACTACAAACTTTATCATTTGGTTCTAAACGATAACATGGGGAAAAAGAAAAAAGCAAAGGCGCCTTATACACAAATGGCTGGGATGGATGGTTGTTTTTTTCTGCTTGTCGACCTTTTTTTCTTCTTTTCTTTCGCATACTTGTTTAATTCTTTCTGTCTATCATTTGTTCTGTACTTTTTTGCATATTCTTTATCTTTGTCCGTCTTTCCCGTTTCCTATTTGTCGTTTGCTCTGGTAACTTGATCCTGGGTGATCTTGTTGCTTTGGTTGGGCATATGATCGAGGACCAACTACTACCGATGTGATGTAGTCAATAGTTGGCAGATGATAACTGCCTGTCTAGTGTTTTTCATCATTCCTACGCCATCTATATAGTCTTGGCATGGCTATTGTATCTACTTCACTTGCTTGTCTAGATTATTTGAGCTGTCTCTAGGGTGTTTGTTTCGTTAGTTGGTCGTTTGGGGCTGTTGACAATGAATGGAGATGTCGAAGAAGCAGTATACCAACTGCCAAAGTCTGATGCTTCTCCTTCTACTTGTCTTTAGCCTTTCCCCTTGGATGGTGTTGGTTTTGGAGGGAATATTAGGGAGGAAAGGGTTGGTTCTCGTTATCAAAAAAATCCGCAGATGAGCAGTTATTCATTGCCCATCATCATTCTTCTTGCGGATCGGAAACATTTGTTCATTGTTGGGCCTCTTTTTTTTTCATAGCATGGTGCATACGGGTTTTCTGGGGAGTATCTTTTATATTTTTTGTTGGTATTAAAGGGCATTCATTTAATTGGGAATTGGCTTTAGTTGGTCGGTATTTTCGGGTTCACTTTATTTGTTTCTAGGTTTTATCAGCAAACAAAAAAACTTGATATCCAACAGGCGATGTTTTTTTTTGGGGGGTAGGCTTGAATTCCTTGGGAAAAAGGGGGGGGAGTTGATTTCACTTTGAACCAGAGCAGTCAGATCGGTATGGGAACTACGGGTACAGATAGAATTTGCTCAGAAGCAACAAATCAAATAGTATCGTTTTGCTCTTCAAACTAAAGAAGGCTATGGATGAGATGCTCACTACGTTGTTGGCGTTAGTGCTCTCGTTTTTGGTCTTGTGTCACGTCAATATGTCCATTGTGTGCTAGTAAAAGTATGTTATTAAAATGTATGTAATTATCATTTTCATCTCCTCAATCCCATAGATGGATATTGGCCAGGAGATCTGCTGCATCTGCACCGTTTTCTTCGTGATCGGAGTCGCTCTCCCACTCCATGAAACTTTCTAAGCCCTCTTCCTGTTCCCAAAGCTCTTGGGGATTCGGTACGTGCAAATTGTCGGATTGGAAGTCTTGGTCATAGACGGGGCCACTTTGGTTTCGATAGCTGAGCTGGTCCCAGTCGAACTGTAGATCTGATGAATTATATTGGCCGTCGAGGGTGAGTGCGGCGGAATAATCGGCATCATTGGCCTTTTGGTTGGCAGCTATATCAGCTTCGGCTGCAAGCAACATTGTGTCCATAATCATCCGTTCGCGAATGTCGGGTTGGCCCTCAAAGCGGTAGAGCTGTGTTGCGCGGTGTGCAATCTGAGCACGGGTTCGCTGCTGGCCAGTCCAACGACGCGACATCTCCCATTCGATGTTGTAGAACTCCACATTCGTATGGTGCAGTGTCCGGAATTTGCCCTCCACATTGCTGTCGATAAGTTGAGTCAAACGGTGACAAAAGACAGCATCCGCCTCGTCGAGACGGTCGAGGAGCCGAACTGCTTCCTGTTTAGGGTAACTGAGCTGATACCAACGCGCCTTTTGGACATGGTGCATCGTGAAAAGACCGGACGTTTTGACTAGTGACATGAGATCCTCCTCTTCTTGAGACGAGGTCACTCCCAGGTCAATCTCCTTGGCAGTAGGCACCAGATTCCGTCCATCTTTCCATGAAAAGTTGCCCCAAACTAGCATGCATTCAAGGTGGTTTTGCAGTTGGAGTCCTCGGCGGCCACTTTCCCATGGCAATAGCTCATCGATACGAACTAGATGATTATGGCCTTTCCCCCATCCCTCAAGGTGACCTATGCCAACCTCAGATAAAGGCACGCCCCAAATTCCCGTATCGAATAAACTGAGATTTCGTGCGGCATCGTCCACGTTGTATTTGTAGCGGACTCGGTGACCCATTATTTCAGCTAAAGACGTATATTTGCGACGGAAAAGGATAGCCCAAACATCAAAAAGACCTTTTTGGCCCATCAAAAAGTAGACAAAAGTGTCTGTATGTGGTCCAAATATGGGTTCCTGGAAGCAAAGACGTAGCTTGATCAGGAAAAGCTGAACGTTGTACAAGTCCTTGTTGGTCCACACTTCCTTGTTGGTGATGATGGCCTGTCTGATCTTGGTAGAGGCAATTTCATTGAAGAACCACAGCTTCTTCAGCGTGTGGTCCATAGTTTCCGGCATGCGATGGCCATGGCGAGCCATGATTCCAATGATTTGGCGGACATAGATGTGGCGCTTCGCAACCATCTGAAACCACTTCATCGAGGGAACTCGTCGAACTGCGTGCATGGCTAGATCCTTCATGTCTGGAGTCTGTACTCCAAAGGCATTGGTTCTTCCTAGCGGATCTGGAATGGTGAGCTTTCCGTATGCCTTCCACGGGAAGTCTCTGTAGCCATTTGGAGCCATGGTCTCTAGAAGAGTGTTGATCGATGATGTTAAGTGTGCATCGAACAACATCTTCACGGGCTTGCTGATGCAGTATATAGAAATGACATCTTCAACCCTCACATACGATAGAATTTGTAATAGTATGTGTAGGTGAGGCACCAAGGCCTCGAAGATATCAAGACCGCATTTCAGCCGGCCGAACCCAGGAACGGGATCATCCAGAATCAAAGGTAGAGATTGAGGCTTGACACCCAGACGCTTTGCTTTCAATATCCGTACTTGTGCGCGATAGATGTCAGAACGTAGTTGGGGAGGTAACTCATCGAAGCCTGGTGGTAGCCCTGTCGGAGGGTAATTCGGATTCATACAAGGCATCGTTGTTATGTCTTGTATACGATATATTGATATCAGAGATGGATTAGAAAGAAAGTTGATGGTTTTGTCGTGAAATGTGATGTTAATAGCTGGTGAGAAGAGAGTGCTTTTCTATACATCGATGGATGAAAGGAAGAGAAAGACAAATTTTGACATATATCAAATTCACATATTTGTGCTTTTTAGGGCATTGTTTGCTACTATTATTTTCATTAGTCAACATATTGTCTGAAGGGTAGTTGCCTATTTATCTTGAGTGTGCACATTGTTCACATTTTGTGTTGAGGACGGCAACAACAATCTCGATTGTGTGAAATTCTGGTCTTATCATGAATATGGCAAGGATCTCCCATTTAGTAATAATGGTTTGATGACATGGAAGAAGCATCTCTTTCACTAGAAAACGAGAAACGATAGAGCTTGAGTATATATTATAAGAATATTGATAGCCAGATGCAATAGGTCGTAACTGACAAAAATCGGTTTATAAGGGGTATATTCCTACCAGCAGTCTATCTGTTTGGTGTTACTATTCTCTTGACCGCTATATAGAATCCACTTCCAGTGTATTATGGTCTACCATTCATAGTCTTGAGTATGGCTATTATTCTCGGACTTCATTCACCATCTCTCCTATCGGGCTTATTATGTACACAAGATAGTTACCTATTTAAGCCTGACTGCCCTGCATCATCATTGCGTGTGTAGATGCGCCCTCCTAATGCAGTTCTTGCTCATGTTTTTAGAGTGTGGATAAAGTGAACAATGAGGCATCATTCCCTTCTACTCTATGTCTTCCAATGGAATATCACCCTCATCTCTCATTACCAGCTGATTAGCCACCTTCCACACTTGTAATAGGTTATCCTCGGCTGCACTAGCCACCAACCAAGGCTCGTTCTTATTCCAACTGAAGTCAGCAAGGTGGTTTGTGTGGCCACCATGCATGAATAGACTATATGTGCGTGGTTAGTGATCAATTATGCTTAACATTATGACGAGTAGTTTGTGAACTTACAGCTCTGGAGGACCGTCCTCGGCATCTTCAGGAAGCTGCTCTTCACCGATGCGTGATAGGTCCCAGAAGAGAATACGACGGTCATAGCTTCCAGAACCCAAAATACCGGGTTCTGTAGGGTGCCACTGAAGTGATGTGACAGCATCGTCGTGGCCAGTGAAGGTGTGAATCTTTTGCTTTATGTTGCGGATATCCCAAAGGCCGATAGTTTTATCACCCGAGGCCGTTGCAACAAGTACCTCTTGATGGGGATTCCAAGCCAAAGCATTGATAGCATCAACATGACCACCGGACGCTGTGAGGGCACACTTCGAGGTTGATGGCTCGCGTAGGTCGATAATCTTCAAGGTAAGATCATCTGAAACAGTGCCAATGAAGTTCTTGACAACAGGGTGGAACTGAACATCGTTAACAATGTTATCGTGATGAGTGTAACGCTTCTTAGGCTTCAGGATAGAGTTTCCGGTAGTATAGTCATTCAGATCCCTATAAGAACCAAAGTTAGTACACAAGATCTCCATTCATAAATGATGAGAGAAAGACATGTTGCAATCAAGACGTACCAAAGACACATAGTCTTATCCTCGCTACCAGTTGCTAGAACACCCATATCATGGGGATTCCAGCAGAGGCCAAAGCCTTCACCATCGTGTCCATGTAATTCGATATGCGCTTCGAGGTTAGCTCCCGGGGCAACCGAGAGCTTTGAACGATCAAATATGAGAACACGGCCGTCAACGGCCATCGTAGCGATTTGATCAACATTCAGCGGGTTTATGCGGGCTTTGTTCACCTCACCAGGATGGTTGATTCTATGCACCACTGTGAACTTCATACTTGGGCCACCAGCCCGCTTTCCATAACCACCGATTTCTTCCTTATCGTCGTCATATTCCTCGGGGTTTGGTGCAATCGACTTTGGGATCTGGACTTCGGCAATCTGGACTTGATTTGGCACATCGTTTGAGGTATGTGTGCCTATCAATAGCCGATGAGTGTTGTACGACTTGTCCTTTTCTTCCTTGACATCAGGGAACCATTCGACGGTCAAGGTGGGCCATTCCAGCGCAGTGCTATAGTATTGTGAGCAATTTTGATGATAAGAGTAGGAGTAGGTTTTAAAATAGATATAATATACCTTAGGACCATATCATAGAGAAAAGGACTGTTCTTCTTCCATGTCTTATATTCTACCCCAAGTTAGCGCCACATTTTACATAATCGAGCTCGTTTCTAATGAAAATTACCTTCATTGATGACGCGCTGAGCCTCCTGTTCCTGTTCCTCCATTGAGAGAGCAGCAGCTATCATATATTAGTTGAATATTCGGGTTGCGATTCATGATGTTTTGGGGGGTTTTACTATGCTCCTCTAAGCCTTCAGAAGGGGATGCCGAGACCATAGTGGATGATGAATAGCTAGAATTAAAGTGGGAGAAGATATTCGTGGATAAGAATTTCGCGCCTGCAATTGGGGGCCTGAGTAGTCGCTGGTGGCTCGAATAATGAGCAATGAAAAAGTATCATGAGGTTCTGATGGGTACAAATAATGTCCAATTCAGAACAAGCTTGGTAAAGCTCTATAGTGAAGACGCGCTAGCGAAGTTGTTCAACGCGTTAAGTGACAGCTGACATCAGCTGCCAATGCTACTTAGACACTACTACTAACCCTGTACCCTAGTTGATATTGTGGTACAATACTGGATGGTGGGGTGTAACTTTGACATAACGAGGCTATATAAATTGTTACAACATGAACAACATTAAAGCAAATAATTAATCGCTGAGAAAACCGAATAAAAGATAACAGGAGCATAATTAAGACATTGGAACTACATGTATGTAGCAGAACATAGAAAAACAATATCAGCTAAACATCATTAAGTAATAAACCCCAAGAAAGGCCATTTTAGCGATTTCAGCCTTGCGATTCTGCCATCTCTCACCGCCAACCCTCACTATACAAGGCGTGGTGACACCCAAGTCTCACAACATCCCACCAAAGGAAGCTCTTCTCTGCCCTGTCATCCTTACATACCATCGTGCAACGACATCGCCATTGCAATTGTGCATTTGATATTCTCTGAGGTTTTCTAGGCAATACTGCCATTTATACGTTTCTATTAATCAATTGATTCGCATTCGTTCACGTCTGAAATACACTTCGGCTTCGTGCTTGTAAACCGAAACAATGGGGTGAGGACGACCTTTCATAAAAGATATATGCTCTCCAGTTATCTATATTCTAACCACATACTATTTTGTAGTGTTCCCAAATTCTTTAGATGGATATCTGAACGGTATCCTGCGATCTCGCAATTGATTGCCGAGAACCGCATTCCCGAATTCGATGCTTTATATGTATGCCCAACGAACCCCGGATCAATCGTTAACCGCCCCCCCGTAAGCGAGCCGTTACTGATATTCCAATCTTTAAATTAGCTCGACATGAACGGTATCATTCATAATTGCACACATAAAGATGCTGGCGAAGATGCAACTTTCCGTCTCAGCGAGGAAGAAATGTTCATGCGTATCTTCAACTACATCGAACACTTATTCGGCAAGATCAAACCAAAGCAGCTGTTTTTCATGGCCATTGATGGTGTCGCCCCTCGTGCGAAGATGAATCAGCAGAGAGCTCGTCGTTTCCGCACAGCGCTGGACGCTGAAAAGGCCCGCGAGCAGGCCATCAAAGACGGTGTTGAAATGCCTAAAGAGGCGCCATTCGACAGCAACTGCATCACTCCTGGTATGAAATTATCTTACGCTAATAACAAAGAAAACAAACCTCATATTCTAACGTCATATGAAAATAGGAACCGAGTTCATGCAAAAACTATCTCACCAACTAAAGTACTTCATCAACAAGAAAGTATCTGAAGATTCTGATTGGCAGGGATGCGAAGTCGTTCTTTCTGGCCACGAAGTTCCTGGTGAGGGAGAGCACAAGATCATGGAGTATATCCGTAATGCGAAAGCACAACCCGGATATAACTCTAACATGCGCCACTGCCTATACGGTCTTGATGCAGATCTAATCATGCTGGGTCTTCTCAGCCACGACCCCCACTTCTGCCTACTACGAGAAGAGGTCACCTTTGGCCGAGCGTCCAAGAACAAGTCAAGAGAACTAGAACATCAAAATTTCTATCTTCTTCACTTGTGTATAGTCAGAGAATACTTGGAGCTAGAGTTCAACGAATTGAAGCAACCGGATGTTCTTAAATTCGACTTCAACTTGGAACGTGTCATTGATGACTTCATCTTGATGGCTTTCTTTGTCGGCAACGATTTCCTACCTAACCTTCCTCGTTTACACATTAACGAAGGTGCATTGGCAGCCATGTTCAGACTTTACAAGCAAGTCTTACCCACTTGTGACGGGTACATCAACGAAAACGGCGTCATCAACATCCCCCGCCTTATCAAATTAGTTGAAGAACTAGCTAAAGATGAGAAGAATCACTTCGAAGATGATGTTTCAGACGAGGGATGGTTCCAGTCCAAGAGAATGGAAGAGTCTCTTGGCTCTGCTGCCAAAACACATGGTGGCCGCCGCAAAAACAACAAACAATCTGCCCTGACTATCACTAGTACTCAGAGAGATTTGTGGGCAGATAAGATCAAGCCGTTTGTCCAGTCACGTTCCAAGGACCCTCTAAATCTTGGCTCTAGCTTGAGCGCCGCGGATCGCACATTCGTTGAAAACGTTGCCGATAAGTTGCACATGCCTTGGTCTACTAAGGCAAATGAGTCTGAGACTCGCGATCTAATTGTGGAATTCCCTCATCGCCCCGATAACGATGACGATGCATCCGATGAAGAAGAAGGCAGTGTTGCCGTCTACCGTGTCATTAAGCAGTATGACAATGCTCATGTCACCCAGGAGACAAAGGAAGATACCGCCGTCGCATTCGAAGAAATATATCAGAAGAAGCTTCAAGGGTGGAAAACCAAATACTATCTCCAAAAGTTTGAGGAGTGGAAACCCGAGAACTACGAGCAAGAACTCACTACTCTTTGCGAGAACTACGTCCAAGGCCTACAGTGGGTGCTATACTACTACTACCGTGGTATTGCCTCATGGCCTTGGTACTACCAATACCATTACTCCCCCTTGACTTCTGATATCATCAAGGGCATCAAGGCTGACTTGAATTTCAAGAAGGGGGAGCCTTTCCGTCCCTTTGAACAACTAATGGGCGTGTTACCTGATCGCAGTAAGAGCATTGTACCCATCGTGTACTGGCCTCTTATGACCGACCCAAAGTCACCTATCATTGATTTCTATCCCCGCGATTTCGAACTGGACATGAATGGTAAGAAGATGGAGTGGGAAGCCGTTGTCAAAATTCCGTTCATCGATGAAAAGCGTCTACTTCATGCCATGGGTCCTATAAACCCTACTCTGCCCCCAGAGCAAGCGGCCCGCAACACATTTGGTGTAGCTTTGAAGTTCAGCTACTCATCAAAGGCCAATTACAAGTACTTGTCATCCATGCCAGGTGTTTTCCCCGATATCCTTAGTTGCCATTGCGTTGAAAACATCTTTGATCTTCCCAACGTCGAGGGTCTTGAGTTCCGCGAGGGACTCATGCCTGATGCTAAAGTCAAAGAGGGGGCACTGGCTGGATTCCCATCCCTCTATACCCTTCCTAACTCTGGTGTATTAGTTGAAGGGTATGGAGTGAACGTGTTTCAATCGGATAGTCGCAACCCCAGTATGATCATCACACTGACCGAATCCGATGCTGCGACCAAAATCGAGGCCAACAAAGCAAAGCTCGGCAAGCGTTGCTTCGTCGGTTATCCTTTCCTCCAAGAGGCTCGTGTCATCAAAGTCTCTGATGAGTTGTTCGATTATGAACTTACGCCTACCGGAGACGTCAAACAACATCACCACAGCGAACGACAGATCAACGAATGGTCTCGCGAAGCTGCCTATATCGAAAACTGGAACTCGAAGCGCATGGGCTTCGAAATCGGTACTGTTGAGACTCTGGTCAAGGTTGAAATGCTCAAAGGTCTCAACAAATCTAATGATGGCGCTTTGGTCAAGGAATATGCTGAAAACCCCAGCGTTAGATCTATATACGCCGCACAGATTATCGTCGACACTGTCATAGAAGAAGACGCCCGTTTCATCGAGAAGGTAGCCCTCTCTATCACCGAAGAATTCCCAGTCGGTACTCAGGGCTTTTTCCTTGGAGACTACAACTACGGACAGCCCCTTCAAGTCACAGGACATAATGACAACAAAGTCAACGCCTCTATTATGGTCCTGAAGAGTAAAGAGATTGAGTTCAGCCGGCAAATCATTCATGACTACACTAGTCGCAACCGCTACACCCCTTCGTATGCAGTTGCTAAGAAGCTTGGAATCGATGCTCTCGTATTGAGTAAAATCACTTCTTCATACCAAATTGAAGCTGTCGGAGGATTGCGTGTCAATTTAGGCTTGAATCTCAAGTTTGAGGGCAAAAAGCAAAAGGTCCTGGGCTATTCACAAAAGACTCAGACTGGCTGGGAGTTCAGCAATCTGGCTTTAGATCTTATTCTCAAGTATATGGTTGCTTTTCCTGACTTTTTTGCTCAAGTAGGCCGTTACGCCACACGCAGTGATGTTTCTGCCAACCAGATCTGGCCCGACAAAGATGTTGCCCAAACTCGCGTCAAGGAAATTGTCGCATGGCTCAAGAACGAAGGTATCAACAAGCTGGATCGTGTTCCTTTGGAAGCAGAACAACTTGATTCTCAAATTGTTTCAGCTCTTGCTCAAGCCGGCATAGAAAGTGCTACTAGTCTCTGTGAAACGGTTCCGAAGAAGATGCAGAACATTCCCCGCACCGCAATTCTCAAGCCTATCGAGGCTGAGATTGTACTCGGCAACCAGTATTTCCATCTGGGAGACCGTGTGATCTTTGCAGCTTCCTTTGGAAAGGTTCCTCTAGGATCTCGTGGAACCGTGGTTGGATTGAGTCGTACTGCTACTGCAGTGCTTCTTGATGTCGTTTGGGATGTTCCTTTCATGAGTGGCTCCACCTTGAATGATCGTTGCCCCCCATTCCATGGCATGACGGTAGCTTCATGGAGTGTGTTGAACACGACTAACAAGCAAATCATATCCGGTTCCAAAGCCGCTAACAACCAGAGACCTACGAATGGAACTTCCCAATCTAGACCTGTGGGCTCTGGAGGCAACGTGTATAAGGATAGCCCTGCTCCCCCTCCAATCCGCGGTGGCTGGAATACCGCTGCCGGCAAACGCGGAGGTCGTGGCGGCGGCCTTCTAACAAGGGGCCTGTTCTTGAACATTCTAGCTTGGTTTACCGGCCTCATCCTAACTCCCAGACGAATAACCATGGTCGTGGCGGCGCCCGCGGCGGCTCTCAAAACTCATCACCCATGCAATCTTACAACTCTGTTCCTCCCCCCGCCAGCCTAGATGCGTCTTCCCGCGGAGGTCGTGGTGGCCGCGGTGGTGGCCGTGGTGGCAACCGCGGCAGAGGTGGTAGCCGTGGAAGAGGCGGTCGTGGCGGCCCTGCTCTGTCATAAACCATCACGGATTTTTTTTCTCTTCTTTTTTCGACTTGTTCTTTGCTAATTGCATATCTTGACTTGGCGTGGCTCTCCCTTTTTTTTGGTTTCCCATTGTTTCTTTATATTATTTCTAGTAGGTCTGCTGTGCATTAATATTAAATGTCACGAAAGTTACGGTTTAGGTTTTTTTATCAATTCACATAGAATCGATCTCACGGCATGGCTTCTAGAGAAACATGAGATCTTTTAACCTACTATGTTAGAAATTGTATCTTTCTAGGAGATACCATCATATACAATATGTTAGCATATCATATATAGCGTTATGACTATTGAAGGAATACGGGTTTCATAAATAGGATATATATATACATTGAGAAGTAGTCAGAGTACCATACATTCGTTTTAGTGAATACGTGCATTAGATGGTGAAGATATGACCCAAGTTAAACGGCAAATGGATGTCTATGATATGACGGTAACAGAAGGAGAGACAACATGATAAATTAAATCCAGAACTCCATAGCTTGCTTGAAAAGAGGAGGGATGCTATAAAAATGAAATAAAACTGAAAGGAAAAGAAAATAAATCAAGGAAAGGAGAAATCTATGCATATAGGAAAAAAACTCTCATCTTACCGAGAAGCCTTTTTCTTTCTGCACTCACCTGGCATTTGAATAGGCCTCCAGTACACATATTCTTAGTGTACCTTAGTTCTTCGCTTAGCAACAATTTCCGCCACGGCGTCGATTATTCGTGAGCGTGAAAACTTCCTCCCACTCTCTCATCCCACCACCATTTCTTCGTCTTCTCCGAACACTTCCAGTACCAGAAGCACCTGCGTCATCACCAGTCATGGAACTTTTGATACTTGCGCCGTCACTAGCACCGTACAGATAGCCAGCGCCATATCCATCGCCATACTGAATACCGCTTAGCGGGTCATCTGGGTCGATGTCACCTAATTCGATCTTGGTGACAATCATGCGGGCTAGGCGTTCGAATACTTCATCGACTTGGTCTCCGCTGAATGCTGAGGCTTCTGCGACAGCTGAGACACCGACTTGTGATGCCCAGCGGTTTGCTTCGACAGCTGATACTTCGCGACCTTCCGGCGCAACTGTAGCACGAACTGCGTTGGAGGCAGCGGTAGATGTTGAATATGAAGTAGCAGCATTACTGTGAAAACCTCCATTCACATTGCCGCCAGCTATATTTGGCGGGTAATCGCCCATCATCATAGTAGAGGTGGAGGCATAGCTGCTCGGCACAGTAGAAGACGGTATACTAGTATTATCGGGATGTACTTCGGTGGCGAGATCAAGTTTGTTGCCGACTAATAGTAAGCTGAGCTTGGGCGACGCAAGTGCGCGTGCATCATTGAGAAAGGGCTGCAATGAGTTGAAAGAAACATGTGACGTTAGATCGTAGACGAGAATAGCGCCGGCAGCACCACGATAGTATGACCGCGAAACGGAACGGAAACGCTCGGTTCCGGCAGTGTCCCAGAGCTATTAAGATAAAAAGCGACAATGTCAGTATAGAGAACAGTAATGTAGCAGATAATAGAAATATAAATGCATTTCATATGGACAGGGTGTACAGACTTGTAACTTTACGCGCTTGCGCCGTGCGCCGGTGCCGACTTTGATAATTTTACTAGCGAATTCAACGCCAATGGTCTGAGAAGAAAGCACGCGCCATTCGTTTTTTACAAAGCGATGCAGAAGACAGGATCTATAGAAGAAAATAAATGTGAATTAGCAACGATGACGTCAAAGAGCGCAAAACGCTTCCAGCCATCCTATCTTGTCCTATTCTGTTGAAGGGCGGGGCGGAGCAGCAGATCGATCCGGGGTTCGGTCTAAAAAAAAAAAGATAAAAAAAAAAGAGGCCAATGAGCGGGAGACGTATCGCTTACTTTCCAGTGCCGCTTGGGCCGAGCAGAATGATCTTGGCAAGGTAGTCGTACATGCTTCCGAGTTCCTGTGAGGAGTAGAGAAGACGAGGGCGTCAGCTTCGTGAATATCGAGTGCGCAAAGCAGAACAGAAGCGGGGTGTCCATTCTATAGCACATGTGTAGATTCACAGGCTGAAGATCGTAGTAATGCCTGGCATCGTCGATATCGGAGTTCGGCATACCTGTTCACGGACTGTTCCGACGCTGTCATCGCTAGCGCCGGAAGAGCGCCGTGGTCTCGTCATAACGCACGCTTTGTAGGCTAGAAACGAGCAGAGAGAAAGGTTCAATTGGTAGTTGAGATAACAGTATGCGCTGATTAACTCTCTAAGACAGACGCCGTGGACTTGGTCTAACGTGAATAAATGGTTGGAGGGTGATGTAGTAAGTTAGGGTCTATTCAGCTTGGCGACTAGCGTAGACAAATTCAATTGAAGTCGGACTTTGGCAAATAAAACATCAAGGAGAGAGAAAAAAAAATAATATATATATATATATATAGAAAAACAAA